>QEOT01000908.1:139808-159133 GCA_003123785.1 Pterocarya stenoptera | reverse complement strand
GGTTGTATGTTAAGGAGATAGTGCGTTTGCATGGAGTACCCAAGAGTATTGTGTTGGACAGGGACCCGCGGTTCATGTCCCATTTTTGGAAGAATTTACAGGCAGCTTCAGGCACTAAGTTAAGGTTTAGTACTGCTTATCACCCTCATACTGATGGTCATTCTGAACGTACTATTTAGACTTTGGAGGATATGCTGAAAGCGTGCATCATGGAATTTCAGGGAAGCTGGGAAAATCATCTACCGCTTATAGAGTTCTCTTATAATAATAGCTTCCATGCCTCCATTTAGATGGCCACGTATAAAGGTACGGGAGGTTGTGCATATCGCTTTTGTGTTGTGATGAAGTTGGTGAGAGGAAATTAATTGGGCCTGAATTAATCCAGGAAATGAAAGATCAAGTTCGAATTATAATAGCTAAAATGGCAGCAGCGCAGAGTCGTCAGAAAAGTTATGCAGATTCGAGGAGAAGAGACTTATCTTTTGAGGAAGGCGATTGGGTTTATCTCAAAGTCTCTCCTATGAAAGGCGTTAAGTGCTTTAGTAAGAGAGGAAAGCTTAGCCCAAGGTATGTTGAACCTTTTCAGATTTTGGAGAAGGTTGTGGCTGTTGCTTATAGAATTGCCTTACTAGAATATTTTGGAGAGATTCATAATGTGTTCTATGTGTCCTCGTTGAAGAAAAGTTTTGGTCAGCAAGAGCCGCGTTTTGTCGATCCAGAACGCATTCAACTTCAGTCTGACCTTACTTATGAGGTTGCCCTGACGCAGATTGTGGATTTGGAAGGAGCAAAGGTTGAGATCTAAGTCGATACCTTTAGTGAAGGTAGCTTGGGGTGATCCTTTGGCCCAAGATTTCTCTTGGGAAAGAGAAGCAGACTTGAGGGAGAGCAATACCCGTATTTGTTTGGATGAATGGCGGTATGTCTCTTGAGCCTATCTTTTTGTCGCATTTCATGCCTGTCTTTAGCATTGATGATTGACCCTATAATTTCGAGGACGAAATTTATTTTAAGGGGGGGAGATTGTAACACCCCGTATTTTAGTGTATTTTAATGAAGGATTATTTTAATTAATTTACTGATTGATTCTCTAGTTTTAGAATTTTGAGAGTTTTAGAATATTATTTTATAATATTTTAAGTTGTGAAAATATTTTATTGGGCTTTCTTCTTATTAATTATTATTTCGGATTTAAATTGATCTTTGATATAAATTGGTTTGTTTATGGGTTTTAAAATTATTATTGTTTTATTTAAAGCATTTCACTGTGTTTGATTAATTTTAATTAGTCTTATGCAATTTAATTACTTTTTATTTTAAAGAATGTTATTGTTGGAGTTTAATATTTTATTTTAATTAGTTTTGAGTTTGTTTTTATTTATTTAATTTGCTGTTTTAAAAATAGTGTTTTTGAGGATCAGTTGTGACTCGAAAGTGGTGAGGATTGGACCTCATTTCTTTTCCCCATCTTTTCTTTTTCCTCTTTCCTTTTTCTCTTCCTTTTCTTTTCTTTTCTTTTCTTTTCTTTCTTTTTTCTTCTTTCTTCCCGTCGGTTTCGCCCAGCCGTTGCACTCTCTCTTTCCTCTCCCACGTGTTTTCGGTCTACAGCCACCGGCGCCGCCTCCGGCCGGCCGTGGTCGACACCACCGGCACCACCGGCTTCCCCACCTGCCAGTGAGCTACCCCTTCAAATCCCAGCCCACGCCGCGCCGTCGTTAGCCTCCGAGAGCCATGCGAAGCCATGAGCTTTCTCCTCCCTTTCCGCCGCCGTCCGGCCACCATTGGCCACCAAATTTCTACCACTTCTTCACCGGCCCAATACCAAGCTTTTCCATCCAAACCCAGCCCCGATCCGTCGCCGGAGCCTCCCGTGCAAGCTCCACTTCCGATTTGCACTTTGTGGCCTTAAACCACCGTTTCAGCCGCCACCCATGGCCAACATTCGCTACCATTAGCTTCACCGGCCTCATTAGGCCATGCCCTATCAATTTCAAGTCTTTGTTTGACTCCGTTGAAATTTGGGTTTACAGTGTATTCGGCCACAGTGTTTTTACACTGTGGAGTTGCTGATTTGGTGCTTCCAGTTCCTCCGTGATCCTCCTAAAATTATTATCAAGCGCTGTAAGTATTTCTCCAAAAGACTTTTAAGACTTTAATATATCTTTGCACTAACTTTTTTTATAAACTGTGAATTGGTTATCCGGTTGTGCTGATAACTGTTGGTTGTTGATTTCATGGCATTGTGCATGCATGCGTGGGTGTGTGTGTGTTTTTAAGGCTTTTTGGGGTGCGTGTGTATCACCCCCAAGCCGAGATGGGATATTATCTTGGTGGAGCTCCTCTGGATACTCGGGAGCGGAATATACTGAGTGTCGTCCCCTGGGGCTTTTGCCCGGGACTTGGACGGGATGGTAGCGCTCTCGATCCGACTCCGTGACTCCTCGGGCTGGCGGGGGTCAGAGGATGCCTGGCTATGTACGCGGTGGGCGCGGAACTGGGCATCACTCATGTATCACTTGCACTGTCGTTGCCCGTGGGGTGAAGATGGGAAGCCAGAGTATGTGGATGGTCCCTAGGGGAGGCCATGGTGCATACGGTTAAAATTGAAATTAATGTAATTATTCCTGGATTGTTAATTTGTGCCAAATGGTGTTTTTGGCGTGTGTGGAAAAATTATGATTTTCGAGAACTGGTGTTTTCTCGGGTTTTACGCTTGCGTCATCATGTGCATGCATAGCGTTGGTGGTTTAAATATATTTATGGTCTTTGAGCTTTTTGGATTTTACTTACCTGCGGTTCCATTTTGTGGGACTGTAGTTTTTTTTGTTGCAGCTTTTGAGGAGGCTGAGCCCGAGGATGCGGTTCTGCCTGATGAGTTGGAACATTGGCTATATTTGTGTATTTGAAGATTATTGCTGCTTTTTCTTATTGTATTTTATTTGATTTGATGTTGTTTTGTAAACAAAATTGTATTATGTTGACATGTAGATTTTCAGTACTCTGATATTGTATTAAACTCTGGTACTTAGTTATTTAACTTAACCATTCCGCTGCATATTTTATTGTGCACGTGTTGCATTGCACACACTCAGCACATGTTGATGGGGTGCGTGACTGTATTGTCATCATCCCGGGTGTCTCGATTTCAGTGTGTGTCCGTACATGGAAGTTGGGGGCGCCACATGAGTTTCTTTCAACGAGGCGGATTTGGAGGGCAGAGACGAGGGTTGCATGCTTCATCGACAGACTCCAATGAAGAACACTAGTTTTATTCTTGTTCTTTTCAATTTCATTATGAACTAATTTTATATTCTAGAGTTTTGATGTAGTCTAGCATTAAACTCACAATTTATATTTCAAGTTATTTTATTTTCAATATTTTCATGTTTGAGTGTTTATTCGTTGTTCTTAATGCTTGCAATTTTTTAGCTAACTATTATTCGATTTGTTGAATCACAATGAGACCGAGAGGTGATTTGTGATTAAAGCTCTAGGATTAAACAACATTAGTTGAGCGAAAGTGGAGATGCTTTACCGCGATTAGTGTGATTTTTAAGAAAAATCCAACCAACTTAATGAGTCTCCAATTAGTTGAATTGACATAGAGATATGGAGTTATTATTTGAAGATATTTTTGGTATTATTTGAGAGAAAATATTGAATAGTTAAGGAATTTTTATCATCAAATTGGGATAATTGGAATTCTTTAACACGGAAGAATAAATTGTGTCGGATTTGCTAGGTGAAATCAAACGTTCTAGATCTATTTTTATTATGTTTAAAATCTTAATTTTAATGCTATTGTCTTCAGTTTAATTCAGGTAATCCATTCTTCAAATTTTGGTTTTCTAAATAGTAATTACTTTAGTAAATTTCAGTACTCAATAGCATAATTATTTCTTGTGAGTTCGACATCCATTTTCTTTAAAACACTTTACCACTTGTTATAATTCTGTGTACTTGCAGATATATTTTTATGCGAACACACGCTACTAACAAAGCTTCTTGGGAATTTGGGGAAGAGATGTGAGTTTCGTACCCACCGTTGCAGCCACCTTTGTAAGTTATGTGACCCTGTGCGTTTATTTGTAGTTGGCGTTATTAGTTATTGACATATTTTCCCACTCACAGCAATGCTCATGCAAGCACACTCACATGATCTCCTATACGGCACGTGCGATCATCCAGAATCTTCATTCCGCGTTGGTAAGTAAAATCCATGGGTGACGTTGGAATCTTGACATTGGAAAATGATAAATTGTGTTGTCACTACAGTCTGATTTTGATTAGTTAAGTGATCGTGGGCCCTGTGGATTGTTGGGATGAAACTGTAGTTGGTAATGGATTGTTAGGCGAGGGCCAGGTGAAGCATTGGGAAATCACGTGTAGTTGTGAAACTGTGAAATTTATATTGTTATACTGTGTTTGTTGCCATACTTTGCTATGCCATGTCATCTAATAACTGATTATTACATAATTTCATTTTATTTATTGCTTGTCATTAAATTGTATGAATGGTGCTCTGTTTTATGGGTGTGCATATTACGACTCCAAGCCGGGATGAGGCATTATCTCAATGGAGCTCCTCTGGTCACTCGGGAGTGTGTAAAACTGAGTGACGTCTCTTGGGTCGTTGTCGGGTGACAACAGGCAAGGATGAGACGGTAACGCTCTTGTGCTGACTTAGTGGCCTCTATTCTAGCGGAGGCTAGAGGATACCTGGTCACGTACGCGTCGGGTGCGAAGCTTGGCATCGCTCATTATGAAGTCACATGTATGGTCATTACCTGTGGTGTGACGAAAGGAGTCAGGGTGGGCACATGGTCCATAGGGGAGATCATGGTGCACATGTAATTAAATGGATGCTTTAAAAATAGAAATGTTAATTTTTGAGAGTGTGGTTTTCTAGAATTATTGAGGAGGAAATTGGTTTGGTACAATTTTGGTACTGCTGAAAGATTTCTATTTTCCCCTTTACAGTGGAATGTTTATATTTTTTCCTGTTTGTATGATTGGGTATCATTCTATTGGGTTTACTTACTGAGATTGTTAAATCTCACTATGGTGTCCCCATTAGTGGTTCTACTATGTGAAACTGTAGACTTTGATACAAAGGACAATTATGAGCATGGAGGATTGCCTCCACCGGAGGAGTGAAGACTTGGGTACCTTTCCTTTTATGGATGACTGTATAAATTTTATATCAGGTATTGAGAGGTTGGTGGCTTGTGGATATTTTGCTCGATGATGTAATCATATATTTTTTGGTATTGTTAGAATTAATTGACTGTCCTTTTATTTTTTTTCCGTTGCGAATTATTTCTACACATTTATTGAGCATACAAGACTATGTTTTCACGTAATGCGATGGATGTTTGATCCAAGCGGCTAACATCCCAGTATCGCGACTCCTGCCAGAACATGAGTGGGGGTCAAGGGCACCACAAAGTATGTCTAGAAAGTAGTCAAGTCCAAATGAATTCACATAAGTGTCTATGGAAGATTATTTGGATACTTACATTTATTTTATAACCCATAGTTTGGGTGCTTATATCATTTTGGTTTGATATAGTCATAAGCATATTACATAATATGAGATTGAGTATTACTTTGAGTTGTAAACTCAAGGGATTTAGAATGCTTGACCTAGTGTGATCAAATAGTCTAGAGCATGTGCTTCTATCCTATGCCTTATCGTCAAGTCGCATGCTTTATTTTTTATTTTTTTATAAGGGAATAATTTCTTGAAAGATCAAATAAGAAAGTTTATGGATATAGTACTTGATAAGTGTGTTTTTTATGTGATTTTTATTACTCTTTTATTTATGAAAAAGTGCCAGTTTTCCTTCAATTCTATTGATTTTATTTTATTTCTATATATTTTTCTTTATTTTCTTGGATTTGAATGAATGAGAAGATTTAGTGCGAATGGAGAGCATTTTGGTACAAAAGAGGAGACTACGGATCAAGATCAAAGAGAGGTGACGAGATCTGAAGAGAACCGAGGAGATTTAGGAAAGGAGACCCAATGGCGAGAAGACTTGGCGACAAGGCTCCGGGCGGTTAGATTGGGCGAACAGTCTAAACAACCAATTTAAAAGACAACCTAAACGACATCATCGGTAACAACTAGCCAAGACAAGCAGCTTTACCACTTTGTAGGTTAGCGAGAGGAGTTTTTCATCTCGGTCAGAAACCTTACATCTTGGCCATTGGGCAAGGAGACCAGTTATATTTAGCGCACAGTCCATCTACCTGGTGGGACCTTTTTGAGTTTTGCAATTAATTTGCTGACCACCAAATCTTCCCGAACTCCGCAAATCAGCCACTTATTACTGAATCTTCCATTTTAGATAATCTCGTTATTCGTGAGATAATTTTCTTTTATGTTAATATCTATCTTTAGAAACTATTTTCCAGAACTTTAGGCTGGATTGTAGTTGCGCTTATCTTGTTTCTAGATTTGAATTTTGATATCTATTTAATCCCAACTTGTGGGACGAATAGAGGAGGATTTGAGTTTTAGAGTCCCATAGTCCAGAGATTATTCTTTAAGTTTCTTTCGAGGAAGCGGATCTGGAGGGCAGAGGTGAAAGCTGCATGCTTCATCAACAACTCTAACGAAGAAGACTAGTTTTATTCTTTTTCTTTCCAATTTCATGATGAGCTAATTTTAGTTTCTAGAGTTTTGATGTAGTTTAGCATTGAACATACAATTTATATTCTGAGTTATTTTATTTTCAATATTTCCATGATTGAGTGTTTATTCCTTGTTCTTAGTGCTTGCAATTTTCTAGCTATTTATTATTCGATCTATTGAATTGCAATGAGACCAAGAGGTGATTTGTAATTAGAGCTCTAGGATTAAGTACCATTAGTTGAGTGAAAGTAGAGATATTTTACGACGATTAGTGTGATTTTTAAAAAAGATCTAAAAAACTTAATTAGTCTCCAATTAATTAAATTCACATAGAGATATGGAGTTATTAATTTGAGATATTTTTAGTATTGTTTAAGAGAAAATATTAAATAGTTAAGGGATTTTTATCATCAACTTGGGATAATTGGAATTCTATAATAAGGAAAAATAAATTGTGTGGGATTTGCTAGGTGAAATTAAATGCTCTAGATCTATTCTAACTATCTTTAAAATCTTAAATTTAATGCACTTTTTTTTCCAGTTTAATTTAGATAATGTATTCTTTAAATCTCAGTTTTCCAAATTGTAATTAATTCAGTAAATTTCAATACTCAATAGTATAATTAATCTCTGTGGGTTCGACATCCATTTTCTGTAAAACACTTCTATGCACTTGCATATATTTTCAGCACAAGTTTTTGCTCATTGTAGACAAGTGAGAGATATTAATAAATGGGTTAAAAACCATGAACTATGTGGTGTCCACATGGCTTAAGTTAATCTGTGGAGTAATAACTTTGGTAACTCCATCAGTAAAATAGTCTACCCACTTGTTATTTATTTACTCATAAGTTAATTAACTTTCCTTCAATTAACCCTCACCAATAAAAAATAATTTAATTTTAGAAAATTTAATTAACAATCTCCATTTCACTTACGGTAATTCCAATTAACCTTGTGAGGGAGGGCCTTTCCAGAAGGGCTCGGGCCCAAGACTACCCATAAGGGCCTAGGCCCAAGAAGAACGAGCCATAAAGCCCATGTAAAGAAGGGGCCAGGGAACCCAGGAAAGTCGAGCTATGGAACCCCAGGCCCGAGGAGGGGGAGCCGGGGGCACAGGGCCAAGAGACCAGGAACCGAACGCAAACCAACTCGTGATGGCCTATAGACAACAATCTCGGAAGTGCCAAGAAGAAACGTCTCGAGGGTCGGCAACTTGCCGAACCCTATCACAAAGCACCTGGTGGGATGCCCAACTATATGCAGATGGCAATACGTGCCTAGTCACGGATTCGACAAACCCTAGGCACGCCATAATCAATGTCTATGTCAGGAGACCCGGCACGCAACGGAACACCTCATGTACAGAGGACCGCTCACCCACGATCTGACACCCTATATTGGTAGGAGGGTGGCTGCAGGGCAGACCTAGTACGACGCACGATCTCCCTCAGCCGCATAAACCCTAGACCGACACTATGGCGATAGGAAAATGAGTGGTAGCAGGTCTGACACCTAACACACCATGATCCCCCTCAACAATGGAATCTGGATCAGGTATAAATAAGGGCTATCTGTTCTACAGGAGCTCTCACTCACACACACTCTGTCGGATCAACACACTCTCTATTCATTATGTATTTCTAAGCCTTTTCCATAGAACCACTCACTAGCTTTGGCATCGGAGTGACCCCAGCTGTCACCGAAGTCTCTTTTCCCTCTTAGTTGCAAGTGAAGAGGAGCTTGGGCCTCACGGTGTTGCTCGGGCTGTGAAACACGACATCAACAAACATCATCCTACAATATCCACTTCTTCAAAAAAAGACTTCCACCAAAAGAGTAGCGAAAGCTAGTATTGTGCAGAATGTTTCAAAAATAATAATAAAAATGATATGATACAATACAACTTATAAAAAAATAACTGAACATTTCTTTTTCTCGTACAATTTCAATCAAATTTAGGTACTTGGTATTTATTATATTTTATATTTACCTCTTGTTGTCTTTTTTAATTTTTTGTTTTCCCCCTTCTTTTTGTATATTCCGGTTCACTCTTCTTGTATCCTTTTGTTTCCAACATAAAAATAAGAAATAAAAAAAAAAGCTACGTAGGAAAGTAGAATTAATTAAACAAGTGTATTTTCTTCTTTTTTTAAAAACGACGATGCAACTTAAATCTCCATTGTCACCCGAATATATAAAATCATACAAAGTAGTTGAAAGGGAATTTTCCCCACTTCACAAAACCCATTAGACCTCGGCCCAATACCTCTCCCTAGGGTCAACAAGACCATACTGGGAGCATGGTGTCGACCAGGGAAAGGAGTCAAGTAAATGATAGGATAGGTCAGCCTGTCATCGCTTGGCAGCGTTTTGAACTTGGGAACTTGCATGGAATGCAGCGGGAAACGCGGAAGGCCCTCGATCCGTTGACATTAGAAAATCTACGGCTCACAAGGGATAAATCAAGGCTTGAAAATCACGACGCATTAATGGCACCACTATCGAGATACACACCACATTTATGGTGCTATTGCAGGATCACGCCACATTAAAGGACTTTGACAGTGGGAATAGTAGGAGGGGCATGAACTCCGTGGAGACAAACACGATCTGCACCTCTCTAGACCCTTGGTATAAATAGCAAGCCCCAGTTACGTGAAACTCTCTATGATCCAGAGACTCTTTCACTTATTTACAAACATCTAATAGAATTTATTAACTTTGGCATCGGAGGCTCCCCTGCCCCAAGGTTGCCCTCTCTTAGTTATCTTCACCCATATCTATTCAAAAGAAAACCAGGGGGCCCAGGTTCGCAACATTAACTCCTATTCTTAAAAGAAAATTAATGATAACATCCTTATTTCCCAACCATGACAGAGATACAGATGCTAAGGGAGGAAGATAGGTACAGTTCCAAACTATCCGGACAACTTACCCCCCCCCCCCGGGTGGTGAACCAAGAAGGCAAGTCGATCCCGAGGCCATCTTGACTCCTTGTGGCAAAGAGCGAGACCTGCCCCATGGCTACCTGAAGAGCAAATCTATGCTAATAGAGGAAGATGGGTACAGTTCCAAACTGCCCAAACAACTTACCACCTCACGAACCAAAGACGCAAGTCGAGCCCGAGGTCGTCTTGACTCCCCGCGACGAAGAGTGCAACTAGCCCCATGGCTACCCTAAGAGCAAATCTATCCTAATGGAGGATGACGAGTACAGTTCCAAACTATCTGGACAACTTACCTCCCCACGAATCAAGGAGAAAAGTTGAGCCCGAGGTCATCTTGACCCCTCGATATGAAAAGCGGGACCAGCCCCACCACCACAGCAACTTGAAGAGCAAATCTATGCTAATGGAGGAAGACAGGTACATTTCCAAATTGCCTGGAAAACTTACCTCCCTGCAAACCAAGGAGGCAAGCCAAGCCTGAGGCAGTCTTGACTCCTTGTGGCGGAGAGCAGGACTAGCCTCACGGCTACCCAAAGAACAAATTTATGCTAATGGAGGAAGATGGATATGGTTCCCAACTGCTCAGACAACTTACCTTTCTGTGGACCAAGGAGGCAAGCCCAACCCGAGGCCATCTTGTCTCCCCGCAGTGGAGAGCGGGGTCTGCCCAGCTAGGAGACTACACGATGAAGGCGGGGTAAAGTGGAAGAATAAAAGAACCAGGCAAGGTAAAACGTGACCTAAAGGCAGACAGAAAAATAAAGAAAATAAGCATAAGGAGAATGTGGAAAATTTTGGCCTCATTAAACAAAGTCTCTAAGGCTCGAGGAGAACAGCTACATGATAAAGGTCGATGAAATCGACACGAATAGGAAAACCGTCAGCCAGCGGGGTGGACCATAAAGGCCTGTGTGGCCAATCCTCATGGCCAAACCCCCCCCCCCAGTCGGTCACAAAAGAAAAAGAATGAAACAGGGAGAAAAAGGTAATTTTATTAACCATCGCTAGCCGCAACACGTGGCCACAAAGTTATGAAGACCAAATAAGTGCAATGGTGCGCAACTAAAGCCAGCAGATATGACAGAAAATGGGGAAGGCATCATCAAGTAAAATAGCATGGAGTTCTCGAGGGGATGATTACCCAACAAGGGCAAACGGGCATAACACGAATGGATGAATGGATGACTAGCAGGGTGGTCAGGAATCCTATAATTTCCAGCAGAAAATCCCCCCAGGTCGGCCTAAAAAAGAAAGCAGAAAGAGAAAAGAAGAATGTGCCAAAACAAATGGTCGAGCGCAGCAACATTGATAAGTGTTAATTTGTAGTGACTTTTATCACTTTTTTATTTATGAAAAGTGTCATTTTTCCTTTAATTATATTGATTTTATTCTATTTCTATATATGTTTCTTTATTTTCTTCGATTTGAAGGAATGAGAAGATTTAGTACAAAAGGAGGGCATTTTGATACAAAAGTAGAGATTATGGATCCAGATTGACGAGAGGCCACGAGATTTGAAGAGAGCTGATGAGATTTGGGCGAGAAGCTTTATCTGTGAGCAGTAAAGAGATTTCTCTTGCCCAAAGGTGAGAAGACTTACCTCTCAGTAGACCAGAAGGCGCGAAGACTTGGCGCAAGGTTCTGGGTGGTTAGATTGGGAGACTAGTCTAAGCAACCAACTTAAAAGACCAACCTAAACTACATCTTGGGCAACAATGAAACAAAAGGGGAGCAGTTTACCGCTCGATAGGTTGGCGAGATGAGTCTATCATCCCGGTCGGAAGTCTTTCCTCCAGGTAGGCGAGGAGACCAAATTTATTCAGTGCACACGACATCTACCCGGTGGGATCCTTCTGAGTTCTGAAATTGATTTGTTGACCCCCAAATCATCCTAAACTCCATAAATCAAGCCGCTTATCACTGTTCCATGGTATACCGACATGGTAAATTATTTGGTGTCCAGAATTCTACCGGCCAAGATGACATATCAACAAAAGAAGAAGTTCTTCTCCGACTTGAAATATTATTTTTAGGACGAACCTCTTCTATACCAACATTGTGCAGACCAGATAATCAGGAGATGTGTGTCCGAGGAGGAGATGGAGAGTGTGCTCAGACACTGCCACTCATTGGAAGGGGGCAGCCACATTGGTGGAGCAAAAATAGCAGTGAAAGTTTTACAATGCGGTTTTTATTGGCCGACTACTTTTAATTTTGTTAATTTATGTGATCGTTGTCAAAGGCTTGGCAACATTTCTAGGAAACATGAGATGCCTTTAACAATATTTTAGTGATTGAATTATTTGATGTTTCGAGTATAGATTTCATGGGTTTTGTCCCATCCTGACATTCTAATAAATTTATTTTGGTTGTTGTAGATTATGTCTCCAAATGGGTGGAAGTGGTCGCCTTGCCAACCAATGATGCGTGGGTCGTAGTGAATTTCCTGTGGAAGAACATTTTTTCCCAATTCGACACTCCAAGGGCCATAATCAGTGATGGTAGGAAGCATTTTTGCAATCGCCAATTTGAAGTGCTACTGACTAAGTATGGAGTTACCCATCACGTGGCGACACCATACCATCCTCAAATGAACGGCCAGGTCAAGGTGTCTAATCGGGAGCTAAAGCGCATACTGGAGAAAACCGTGAGTGTCTCTCGGACAGATTGGGCGAAAAAGTTAGATGACGCACTTTGGGCTTATCGGACAGCATTCAAAACACCGTTCGGGATGTCGCCTTATCGGCTCGTTTACAGAAAAGCCCACCATCTACGCGTGGAACTAGAACACAGAGCCTATTGGATGACGAGAACACCGAACTTTGATTTACATGCGGCTGGCGAGAAGTAAATACTGCAAATCAATGAGATGGATGAGTTCCGCAATGATGCTTATGAGAATGCTCGGTTTTACAAAGATAAAACTAAAAGATGGCAAAATAAGCATATTCTAAGAAGGAAATTCGAAGTCAGGCAGAAAGTTCTATTATTTAGCTCAAGATTTTGACTCTTCCCAAGAAAGTTGTGCTCTCGGTGGTCGGGACTCTTTGTGTTTCTTTCCCTATGGGGCGGTTGAAGTCCATCATGAGACAAAAGGCACATTTAAAGTAAATGGACAAAGATTAAAACCCTATGTGGATGGAGACTTTAACTCGAAAAAAGTCTTCCATCAATCTCGCCAATAATAAATGTTGAGAGGATAATGTCTAGCTATAGACTTTAAATTAAGCGTATTTGGGAGGCAACCCAAGTTTTTATTTTATTTGATTTTTTTTAATATTATTCTTTTCTTTTCATCTTGCAGGAACAAAGAGGCAAGGAGGTCTCCAAGGAGTACACAGTTGCACCTTCAAGAAAAATATTCAATTGGTAGAATTAGACAAAATCAGGAGAGCAATCTCTTACCTTCTCTCTTTCTTTGCTTTAGTTTTTCTTCTTTTTCCACATTGGGGACAATGTGATATTTAAGTTTGAGGGGAAAGGAAATTCTTTTATTTATTTCAAAATAATAATAATAATAATAATTATAATAAAAAAAAACATTATGGTTTGATGAATAAAAAGCCTATGATAAGAATATGATTGAAATTAATTATAATTTTTAGGAAAAGTCCTCATTGCTTAAGTCAAGTTCTTAATTCTTTATCTGATCTTACTTAATTTGATATCTTCTATGTTCAATGAATGCTTTTTATGATCATTTTATGTGATTTTAGAACTCGTTTTATGTGAATTTTGTGAGTTTGTATGGTCTCAACTTACTCTAGAACTTGTTTGATTACACTCGAGGCAAAATCCTAGACAGAATATTACTAGGAAAATGATTACGGCATTCTTTGGACCGTTTTATTCAGTCACATGGCATCTACTTGGTGGGATCCTTTTGAATTCCAAAATAAATCTATTGGCCACCAAATCCTCCCAAACTCCATGAATCAAGCCGCTTATCATTGAATCTTCCATTTTTAATAATTCTGTTGTTCTCAAGATAATTTATTTTATGTTAACATTTAGGCTAGATTGTAGCTGCATTTATCTTGTTTCCAGATTTAAGTTTTGAGATCTATTTAATTTTGTCTTGGGAGATGAATTGGGGAAGAGTTTGAGAGTTTTTAGAGTCTGAGTTTTAGAATAAAAATATTCCAGAGTTTATTATTTTACATTTGTTTCAAGGAGGCAAATTTGGGAGGGCGAGTTGCATGCTTCATCAACGAACTCCAACGAAGAATACATGTTTTATTCTTGTTCTTTTCAACATCATTATGAACTAATTTTATTTTCTAGAGTTTTGATGTAGTTTGGCATTGAACACACAATTTATATTCTAAGTTATCATATTTTCAATATTTCCATGATTGAATGTTTATTCCTTGTTCTTAATGCTTGCAATTTTCTAGCTAACTATTGTTCAATCTATTGAATCACAATGAGACCGAGAGGTGATCTATGATTAAAGCTCTAGGATTAAACACCATTAGTTGAGCAAAAGTAGAGATTTTACCACGATTAGTATGATTTTCAATAAACATCCAAAGAACTTAATTAGTCTCCAATTAGTTAAATTCACATAGAGATATAAAGTTATTAATTGGAGATATTTTTGGTATTGTTCGAGAGAAAATATTGAATAGTTAAGGGATTTTTATCATCAACTTGGGATAATTGGAATTCTATAATAAAGAAGAATAAATTATGTGGGATTTGCTAGGTAAAATCAAATGATCTAGATCTATTCTTATTATCTTTAAAAATCTTAATTTTAATGCTTTTGTCTTCAGTTTATTTTAGATAATTCATTCTTCAAATTTCAGTTTCCAAATAGTAATTAATTTAGTCAAATTCAATACTCAATAACAAAATTATTCCCTGTGGGTTCAATATTCATTTTCTTTAAAACACTTTACTACTTGTTACGATTCTGTGCACTTACAGATATATTTTTATGCAAATAAACATGTAAGGCGATATCATTAATCATAATAAGTTACAACATAAAGCCGTAGAGTTACAAGGAGCAAGTTACAACATAAAGTCCTAGAGTTACAAGGAGCAAGTTATAACATGCAGCCATGAGCTGGATACAATGTGAAGTGACTCATCACAATCGAGCCAGATCAAATCATATCCCACGAAAGTGGCAGACAGAAATCTCTATCACTACGATGTGTTGATAACGCCCAAGGTTACCTCTAAAAAAATAATAGGGATGTACTGAGGCAACTAATTGAGTCGTACAATGATAGTAACTGCCTAGGAGTCACTATAAACCATCTACCAGCAGAGGAGAGATATGAGAAATTGTTGGAAGAGGTGAAGACGACAGATAGGAAGGGCCTTGAAGACGTGCTTAATAAGTAATAGGGCGAGAACAAGAAGCGGGAAAGGAGGCTTGGGACAACAACAACAAAGAAAAGCAAGAAGATTTGCCTGAAAAAAGCCTTGAAGGGGAGCCTTGGGGCCACAACAACAGAGAAGAGCAAGAACATTTGCCAGGAAAAAGCTGTGGAAGGGAAACCTTAGGGCCACAATAGCAGAGAAGAGCAAGAAGATCTGCCCGGAAACAGTCGTGCAGCTT
Organism: Pterocarya stenoptera; assembly: GCA_003123785.1. Taxonomy (NCBI): domain Eukaryota; kingdom Viridiplantae; phylum Streptophyta; class Magnoliopsida; order Fagales; family Juglandaceae; genus Pterocarya; species Pterocarya stenoptera. The sequence continues at coordinate 143,967 of QEOT01000908.1, read as the reverse complement.
GCGGCCAAGGAAGGTCCATCCTCAAAGGACATGATCATTCCCAGTAGGGCCACCACCGAGGGCACTTGGAACCAAACCCTTCCCGTGAAGAGCACCCCAATCCAAAAACCCATTATGCCGTCGGTATAACTGAAGTGCAAAGGACCCTGAGGTTGCACTAAGGGTTCTGAAGAATGTGAGTCTTCATCTGCTCTAAGCCATCGGTATAACCGAAGCGCCACGCTTCATCACGAACACCACAGACATATGACAACTCCTCCCGCAGACTACGAATGGTGGCTTCACGAGCTTCTACAACCCCCTAGCCTCTTCCTAGGCAGCCTCCAAGTCCCTCATTCGCTGCCTTTCCTCTTCCATGGCTTTCTTCTTTTCCGATAGAGACTCGTTGGCACCCTTAAGCCGCTTCGTCAACCACTTGTTCGTTCAACTGTCAGAATCCTACCGTTGACGCAGCTTTCGATTTTCGGCCTGTAGCCGCTCAAGCTCCAGCTGGCACTTGTTCATCAACACCCTCGATACGAAGAGCACTTACCTCTCCTTAGGACCTCGAAAAGTCGGCGAGGGCCACCTTGACCTCTTCCTTTTGCTTCCGCTACTTCGCTACACAGCCTAAATTGCACAAGCAAGCGAATAGCCCAGTTCTTGCTCATCAACTCTTCTTGGCCGTCACAATGAAGGCCAAATCAAGATCAAGAAAAAAGAACTAAACAAAGAGTCTGATGAGTGTGAAAGTAAAGATTTTACCCCTGCAAATAGTCTCCTGAGCCTACTCTCCATCTTGTAGACATGATTGGCATGGCCCGCCGCAGTCGTCATCAGAAGGTCCGTTGGAATCTCATCGACGACCTCCTGGCCTTCCTCCTTAACAGGAACCCCAGGTGTCATTGGCTCCCTAGGCCAAAACAACAGTCCCTGCCACTTTGACATCATTGAAAACGACTGTGACCATGGGAGCGGCTTCGACAACAATGCTTGTAAGGAAGATTCGTTGTCGTCACCGTCTTTTTGGGCGCCAACAGCTCGGGCCGACTACCAAGCACCATTACAGATAGACTCTTGGGGGGAACAAGAACATTTCTCAAAATTAAATCTGACGGGGGAGATCCTTAGGGGCTTCTTTCCTTTCCCCTCCATCGGTGGACTAGGGGAGCGACTGTGGGCACGTGACATGATAGGATTTTTTAGGAAGCCCACGTCAGAGCACAAGTTCGCTGGGGGGCAGATATCGACGAAGGCTGTCATCGGTCAGTAGAGCCTCCAAAAAAACATCGTCCGAATGTGCCTCCACCCAAGCCCGAATGACCTTGAACCTGAATGACTCCTCCAAGGTCGGGTTAGGGCGAAGACTCTTATCCCTGCCCACAGGAACCCATATAGTAGACATGGGAAACTGACACTTGATGGTTTGCCCAACTGGGAACTCCCATCCATTGCCCGAGAAGAAGAAGAACTAGTGGCTATACCCCTTCACAACGGTATGTTGCGCCTCCAACCGAACCAACTCCTAGATTGGTTGCAAGCCATAGAGGTGTCGACCCTTCCTCAAAATGTTGTGCGTGAGGAAGAACTCGTGTGCTATAAGGTCCGGGTAGTTTGACTCGGTCTCCTTTAAAGCTCGACGCCAAATGACACAGCACAAAACAAGAATCCTCCACGAGCTGGGAGCAAGCTAGATAGGCGCTAGCTCAAAAAAGGCCAATGCTTCTCGCACTGGCCAATAGAAGGGAAACCTAAGGCTGCAAGAAAACATGGCGGGGTACACCTCGACCTTAGAGCTGAAGCCTTCGGAGTCCACCACCCCTTTGGTGGGAGAGGGCACCACAAACTCCACTTTCGAAGGGACCCTATAGGTCTCCTTCAACAACTCCAGTTTGACAAGAGTCACCACCGATCGCCACATAAATCTAGTGAATTCTTCTGGGCCGACGCCACCATGGCTGACGGTAGATTGAGCATGCCAGAGGACCTAACCAATCTAGAAGGGTGTGAAGATTTCTTCGAAGCCGTGAGAGATCAAAAGAAAAGTAAAGGAATTTCAGAGGAAGACTAGAAGAAAACAAAGGAATGAAGGACTCGACTAGCGAGAAAGGAATGCAGAGAACAAAGTAAAAGAGAGAAGGAGTGAGGTGAACTTTCGCAAGCGAGGAAAGGGCCTTATATAGGCAAGATTGACAGTGGACCTCCCGAGGCAACATCCATGTGTCCCCCAAAGCACCAGGATCACTTGATTATTGCGACTGCAACTGAGTGTATCTACTTATACAACGTGCGAAATAAATGACTGCCTGAAACGAGGTCATGATGAAGGAACCGAAGGGGTGCCATTCAATGTGAAACGTAATCGCCACAATACAACCATATAAGTGGGAGGCCAACCGTTGCTCGGCTTAGAACAAAAAAAGCCGAGTAGTCTTGCAGTGCAAAGGCTAAAGGAACGAAGAACGAATTCCCCTTGAACCTATCCAAGGGGAATTGGAGGGGTAACTATAACGGGATTTTCTCCACTTCACAAAGCCCACTGGGCCTCAGCCCAATACCTGGCCCTAGGGTCACTAGGACCATACTGGGAGCACGGTACCAACTAGGAAAAAGAGTCAAGTAACTGATAAGAAAGGTCATCCTGACATCGCTCGACTGCGTTTTGAACTTGGGAACTTGCATGGAACGCAACAAGAAATGTAGAAGACCCTCGATCCGTTGACATCAGAACATCTACGGCTCACAAGGGATAAAAGCAAAGGCAGAAAATCACACCGCATTAATGGTGCCACTACCGAGCTACAAGCCACATTTATGGTGTCGTCACAAGACCACGCTGGATTAAATGACTCTGACAGCATGAATATTAGGAGGGGAATGAAGTCCATGGAGACAAACACGATCTGCACCTCTCCAGACCCTTGGTATAAAGAGCAAGCCGTAAATACGAGAAACTCTCTATGATCTCTAGACTCTTTCACTTATTTACAAACTTCTAAGAAAATTTACTAACTTTGGCATTGGAGACTTCCCAGCCCCAAGGCTGCCCTATCATAGTTGCCTTCCCCATATGTTTTGCAGACCCATTTCTAAAGACTTGAGTTGTCAGAGTTTGACTCAAAAGCATGCGAAACATGACGTTAACAGTATTAGTAGTTGTGATATCTCGTATTTTAGTGTATTTTAACTAAAGGATTATTTTAATTAATTTAAATATTGGTTCTCTTGTTTTAAAATTATGGGAGTTTTGTTATATTATTTTATAATATTTTTAAGTTGTGAAAATTATTTTATTGTGCTTTCTTAATATTAATTACTATTTTGCATTTAAATTGATCTTTAATTTAAATCAGTTTATTTATGGGTTTTAAAATTATTATTGTTTTATTTGAGTTTCTCACTGCGTTTGAATTATTTTATTTAGCTTACTGTTTCTTTTTCCCATATTTTCTTTTCCTCCTTTCTTTTTCTCTTCCTTTTCTTTTCTTTCTTCCTTCTCTTTATTTCCTCTCGGTTTCTCTCCCGTGCGACCCAGCTTCTCCCTCTCTCCTTCGTCCGTTCCTTTGTCCTCCACTTGGCGCCGCTACGTGCCGCCGTGTCCCTCACCACCCAGCCCATTGCCTCCCCCACTGGTCGGCAACCTCTCACCTCCAATCTCAGCCCCTACCTTGCTGCCGTTTACCCCCATGAGCAACTCTAAGCAGCGGCCTTCTTTGTGCTACAGCGCTGCCGTCGCACCACCACCAGCCACCATGTGACGCCCCGACTCCCACGTACAAAAAAAGCCTCGGGAATCGTGACGTCAGGATGATGACACACGGTCACACATCCCAACGAACAAGTGTCAAGTGTGTGCAACAAATAAACAGTGCACAGAATAAATACGCAGCGGATAATAATAATTAAGTCACTAGTACCAGAGTTTTAGTTTAATACAGATATCCAAATACAAAGCGTTTAAAACATAAACCAAATGTCCCATAAAATATACAAAAGCAGAAAAAGAAACATAACTCGAGTGATCCCAGATCACTCCTCCGGCGGAGCCAAATCCTCAGGCTCGGCACCTGCATCATCATAATCAAAATCTGCAGTACCATTAAATGGTACCACAGGTAAGTTATAACCTAACCAATCTCAAAATAAAAACATATTTAAGCAACTAATTATGCATGCCCAT
>QEOT01000908.1:119679-133206 GCA_003123785.1 Pterocarya stenoptera | reverse complement strand
AAGAGGGGCTGGGTTTGGTGGTGGGAGGTCGCCGGCCGGTGGGGATGAGGTTGGGCTGGGCGGTGGCGGCCACGAGCGGCGCGCGGCGGAGCATGGGTGGGGAGAAGCATTCGGCCGAAGGAAAGAGAGGAGGGAGAGAGGGCTGGTCGCGCGCGGAAGCAGGGGAAGAAAAGAAAAAAGGAAGAAAAGAAAGAAAAAGAAAAAAAGAAAAGGGAAGGGAAAAAGAAGAGATCCAATCCTCACCTCTGGGGTCTCGAAAATGATCCAACGAAAAGGATTTTAAAACTACTAACTAAATAAAATAATTCAAACGCAGTGAAATGCACAATTAAAATAACAATAATTTTAAACTCCAAAAATAAACCAATTTAAATTAAATATCAATTTAAATACACAACAATAATTAATATCAAGAAAACATGTAAAATAAATAATTTTCACAACTTAAAATATTATAAAATAATATTCTAAAACTCTCAAAATTCTAAAACAAGGGAATTAATATTTAAATTAATTAAAATAATCCTTCATTAAAATGTACTAAAATACGGGGTGTTACACACCACCTCTTCACCACTTCATCCTCGACCTTCCAGCTACCTAATGGACCTAACCCCAACTCCGATCTGCCGCCGGTGAAGCCGCACCACCCACATTTCCAATTTGGACTTTTGGACCTTAAACAGCCGCCTACGCGCCACCCACGGCCAAAGGCCACCACCACTAGTTTCACCGACCTCTTTAGACCCTACCCTATCAATTTCAAGTCTTGGTTTGACCTCTTTCAAAAGTGAATTTTTGAGACCCATGGCCATAGTGTATTTTACACTGTGAAGTTGCTGTTTTGTCGCTTCCAGCTCATCTGTGATCCTTCAAAAATTATTATATAACGCTGTAAGTATTTTTCCAAATAACTTTTAAGATTTAAATGTATTTTTGCACTAACACTCATTTACTGTATACTGGTTGGTTGTGTGATTGGATTGTGCTGTGTTTGGTTGGCTGGGATATTGATGTCGTGTCTTGTACATTGTATCGGCACGCATGTTCATGTTTGTAAATAAAAACTGGATTTTCGTGTAATTACATTTATGTTCATGTGTTTATTGAAAATTGAGTTTTTATGTGTAAAAAAGGAAAAGAGAATGTAGGGATGATGGTAAACAGGGATGGTGGTATAGTCCCGCCTGCGATTTCCGCCTACGGTGCACTCAATAGGGAAGGTGGTAAGTAGGGATGGTGGTGTTGTCCCGCCTATGATTCCCGCCTACAGTACTCCAATGGGTACCCCTTGTGTGGAAAGTAACTGTAGGGATGGTGGTATAGTCCTGGCTATGATTCCCGCCTACGGTACACGTGATAGGGATGGTGGTAAGCAAGGATGGTGGTGTAGTCCTGTCTGTGATTCCCGCCTACGGTGCATTTGGTAGGGATGGTGGTAAGCAGGGATGGTGGTAGAGTCCTACTTGTGATTCCAGCCTACAATGTCCTATAAATGTTTTTATGCGAATAATTTTCTGGTAAAAGATTGGATTATGGTTTTTGGTCCAAAATGGAATTTTGGCGTGTGTTGCAAAATATTCACTTTCTGAAAAAATGATGTTTTGAGGCTAAGGCATATTTCATCATATGCATGCATGTCGGTTGCATTAATGCGTTTTTATCTTGAGTTGTTTGGATTATTACTTACCTGCAGTACCATTTTATGGTACCGTAGATTTTGGTGCAGGTGAGTCTATGGAGCTTGTGGGATCGGCTCCCTGGAGGAGGTGACATGTTGTTATTGTTGATTTGGATTATGGAATTTATTTCCCGCTCGTGTATGTATTTGGCTTTTGCTGTATTTTCAGATATTTATTTTGGATAATTTTGTATAAAAAACTCTGGTACTTAGTTGGCTTATTTAATTATCCGCTGCATTTTGTTATGCACTTTTGCGTGTTACACACACTTGAACACTTGTCGTTGGGATGCGTGACCCGTATTGTCATCATCCTAACATCACGATTCTCTTGTTATTTTGTACGTGGGAGTCGAGGCGTCACAGTAGTAACCAAACTTGATTGAATATTAAAGCTGATCAAATCCTTTTACAGAAAACCAAAACTGTTTTTTGCAAAAATTGTTGTGTTCAACTTTAATGCCAGCCTTTTTATTTTGGGTAAGGTGCTCGTCGTGGTTCGGAGATATTAATGTGATCACTTTCTTTCTTTTTATTTTTTATTTTTATTTTATATAAGGTACTGATCGATGACACTCAATATTAATGGAAAATCTGTAATTTTCCTAGAATTAGATATTATCATCTAAAAACGTTTTATGCCAAACATAAAAAAAAATTAATAATAAAAAAAATTAAGGTTATTATATTATGTGAAGAAAAATAAATAAATTAAAAGCAGGAGGTTCATTTAATTAAGTTGGTCCTAAATTTACAAATTAATTAATGCGCTACGCATGCGCATGAAAACGCCTGGTGATGTATGGATGATCTCTTATCTATATGTACGTACGAGAGGAAAGAGACATGCATAGACAAAGAAATCAAGATATATTAATTGGAGTTTTAGACCAAAGAAATTAAGACTAGAAAGACCAATACAGAAAATAACAAAAAAGCCACTTTATATATATTAATTTGACTAAAACTACGAGTTACAGACATCATTTTATATTACGTCCTTTGAATTGGAAGTATGAAACGGAGGCATGAGGGGTTCATGAGTTGAATGCAGATACGCATGGTAGGATCGATGGGTGACAGCTTTGACTAAATAGGTGTTCATATATACACATAGCATATTTTATGATCAGACGTCAAAATTAAGATATTGATCATTTAGATTATTTATGAACATGTGATATGCACCTCTCCTTGTCGTCTACCGTTTCTTTCCAAACCTCTCACCTTCTATTAATTCGTTGAAACCTCTAGAATTTAAAATAATAATCTCGCACTAGACATTAAAGATAATGCCACGTACGTACGTATGATCAGGCTAGACTTTGTTAATTTGATGATCTATTCTTTGATTATTAGTTTAATGAGCCTCTTAATTATTACGATCAGATTCTAGTTTACATTCCAAATGGGAGGTTCTCAATTCATTTTTCCATGCTGATGAAACAATTACCAGCATTAGGAAAAAAAGAAAGAAAACACCTGTTGATGATTATTTATTTTATAATTTATATACTTCTTCATAGATTCCCATGATCACTTATTGATCATGAGTAACGAATTAATGATCATATATTTTTATTTGCATAATGTTACCTTAATTTTCATCGTGAATCTTGTCATTTCAAGTCATATATACTTGTTGACGTACGTACTTATAATTAAATAGCATGTAGTTGCTAATTAATTAAATCATGTGCTGCATAATATATACTTGTTGCTACTCAATGCAGGTTGATGACCATGCATATATAATAATTCCTTGGAAAAACATGCATGTTGCTTTCTTATAAGAAATCTTTACTTAATGATCAATTTGTAGGGAGACTTGGTGTTCTTTACTTAATTATCTTCCTGCCTTTCATTTTAATACTAAAATTATATCAGTTTCTTTGATCAGTGCATGATATAATATCCTTGAACCGATCAAGGTTTACACATCATGGTTTACGCATGCATCAATTGATCACTGGATTTTACCAATTTTGATCAAGAGGGTTGAAACAATCTTATAATGAAATCTAATAAACTTGAACCGATCGATCAAGAAATCTGATCATATATCCTTCATGTACATGCATGTAGATATATACGATTCACATATGCTGATGGTGGCCCTGGTTCGAACCGATAAATGGGGACTGCCTTATATTAGGCGCTAAAAGGAAAATATAAAGAATGTATTTATTGTTTTTAGGATATTTATCTGTTGTTTGGGCACCTGGGTTTGGATTTGTGATTATTTGTTACCCCCAGGTGTTAAGATGTAGCCTGACCTCTTCTTTAAAAAAAAGAACAAAAAAAAAAAAAAAAACGTATGCTGATGAAACTAGGTCAAATGATGGCATCCCTTTCTTTCTGATCATATATATATATATATATATATACGCATCATGTACATATCCGTCATCACAAACATGGACGATCAATTTTAATTGAAGGTATTGATCATGACCTGATCTTAATAATATATATCATGTATTTCAAGCTAATTAATTAAGGCCATCATATCTCTAGAAGATCATTGAGATTTGTTTATTTCAACAGTCATTTATGATTCCTTCCACTTAATATCATTCCCTTTTGCTAATATATATGTAAACAATGACTCGTTTGACTTTATAATCTTGTTTGCTCGTTGACGGAGTAAATCATAGATCAACTTGCCCATCTCAATCAAAAGAAAGTTGAATTGCATTTGACTATATAAGTATAACTAAGACGTGTTTCAGGACCTCGAATAAGCTAATTAATTTCCCTTTATATATCTATGGAAATCATTATCACATGAAAATTTACAAACCTTTTTTTGCTGAATTCTATGACACTACGTACGAAGCAATAGTCGCAACTATTTATGGGGTTTTGAGGTCTCTGCAAGTAGATTGAGCTATATACGTACAGCTATAGATGGTGAAGACTAATTCAGATGGTGAAAAATTGCCCGCGAGAAGAGGCTCATGGAGTCCTGAAGAAGACCAGAAGTTGAAAGCGTATATTAAGCGATATGGCATTTGGAATTGGTGTCGGATGCCAGAGGCTGCCGGTAGGAATCAGATTATAAACGTTCAATCTCGATTATACTGTCTTTGTGATCATTCGTGCATGGTGTTTATACTTTGATTAACCTAATGTTTCTTGCTTTTTCTTTTAGGTTTGGCACGATCTGGGAAAAGTTGCAGGCTCCGTTGGATGAATTACCTCAGGCCTGACATTAAGAGAGGAAACTTCAGCCAGGAAGACGAGGAAACTATACTCAAGTGGCATGAACTGCTGGGAAACCGGTAAGTAAAGTAAATTAGAACTTCTATATGGAAGATTTACCGGTGATCGGAAAACAGTGTTCTTTAAATGCACATACGTTGCTATTCCATAAATCAAAATTCATATTTACGTGGAAAACATTGTTTTTAATCAATTTATTTGATGGGATTTTGATTCAGATCATGAATGGATATAAGTTGGAACAAGTGGACGTGCTATAAGAAAAAACCTATCTTCTCTCTTTCGTTTTCCACGAGTACTTCAAAGTTAAAGTGCTAGCTTATTCCTATGCATGTTTTAGCAGACGGATGTATAGTATGACCAGTCTTTTCAATAGAGTTAATTTGGGTGGGACTAAACACAGATGAAAGGCAAATGGAACACTTTAAACGATGCATGTTTTAAAGTTCTATCGCCAAAGAATCAGACTCAAATCTCTATTGCAGGAATCTTTAACGTTAGATCACATAAAAGCAATCCATCCAACATGGCTCTAATTTCACAAATTATAATCCTTTTATGAGATGGGAAGGATGCCATAATTTGGGGTCTACTATTTAGAAAATCGAGGGTTGTAGACTTCTGTTAAACCCAGATGCTGAAGATAATTTAGAATCATTTTTAGAGGATCTAATAGTAAAGAAAGTAAAACCCGGCGGATGATCTTCTAAATTACAGTACTTGAGTGTAATGTCCTTATTGTGTTCAATTTATTTCAGATGGTCTGCAATTGCTGCAAAGCTTCCCGGAAGAACTGACAATGAAATAAAAAATTACTGGCATGCGCACTTGAAAAAGCGCAGTAAGATCAACATGACTTCGTCATCAACGACTATATCAGAAATGGTGAAATCATCCGAGGTTGAAGTTAAAAAGAACGATTCTTCCGGGATTCAAGATCTCCTACTTTGCGATGCCCCAATTTTGCCAAACGTGGATGCCATTAAAGGTATACCGACGTTAACACAAATGCCCATTAATGATCTCTTTTCTTCACGCACTGATCCAGTTGTTGAAATTGTTAGAAGCCAACGCATAGAGGAGAATTTTAGTTTATCTGAAATATCTGATCAAAATGTCCAAAGTATATGGGAGCAGCCATTTTCGCTTCAGGACATGTGCATGCTAGAAACAGATCACCCTGGATTCATGGATGTTCCAGCTACTGCGATGTGGCTCCAAGAGCCCATGTATCCATATGTTTGCTATGATACTGGCTATGATTTATGGATCGATTGATCAATGCAAGCAGAAATGCATGGGATGTGATAGTACATATCTTTCAAGAGTTCTTTTGAGCTAGAGGTACTCGTGTATCTTGTCTTCAAATACATTCGATGTTTAGTTTGTAAACAAGCAATATGCATTTAATTTGGATAATCAATAGTACCTAGTAATGTAATTTCTTGAGTACAATACAACTTTTAATAACCAACGAATGGGGAAAAGCCAGACATGTTCGAGATGTGCTAATATTGTGCAGAAAAGTTGTACAACATTTGCCCATCTTCTCAGTAGAGGCACTGGAAATAAGAGCTGGTCGAACACATAATGCCGTCCAGGACATTCAGAGCCAGAGGGAATGGTTACGATGCTTAAGTTAGCCAGACGACTAGATCACACTAAAAAGAATGGGGCCAATGCCTTCAGAAGCGAAATCCTCAAAGAGGCCTTTTCTCAAACACTTTATTTGCATCCTCTCTATTTTCGTTTTTATGGTATCAGAACTACCATAAAGCTCACGCCCTTTTACATCTCAGCAAAACAAATGGACTCCTCTGTAAAACTCCCAGAAACAACCCCACCACACCGCCCCTCAACTCCTCCATTCTCAGCTCCGCTTCTCACTTTGACATTGACATCGAAAGTCCCACACGGTGTAAGTCTTTATTTTTTTGAGGCCTCCTCGATGAGGTTTCTAGGACATCGACAAATCAAGGAGATTAATTCCCTCCATGCACACAGGGTTCATCCTTGACTGAGGACTCCCGGCGGCCAGTTAGGGCACTTGAGCATGCTGAGGCTAAATCCTTTGGCGGCCTCCTCGACGTACAAGGGTCCTCGAGCTAGCCATCGATATATATGCAGGAAATCCCACCCAAGGAAAGTCCTTGATTAGAGCCACGACCGACCTTGGTATATATATTGGCCGGTCTTCTAGCTGTATCAACACGAAGTCCTCCACAAGATAAGTCTAGTTTGATTAATGAAACCTCATTGAAAAAGTTCCTCGAGCATCAACACAGAAAGCATCGCGCATCAGCATGAAAATTCTCATTTATGCAATATGGTAAGTCCTTGACCCAGTCCTACAGTACTGTAAAGAGTTATTGGATATCGACATGAAAAGTTCCGCGTAGCCTCGATCCGATCCGGCCCAAACATCAACACAAAATGTTGTGCAAATTAACAAATTAGAGAAAGTCTTTGGCAAAACCACGATTGTACGCATAAGGGAAATATCATCCGAGACCCTAATTAACCGAGGAAGCCTTGGGCAAATTAGCACCTCATGATCACATTCATGCAGCAAGATCCAGAGCCACGATCACAGGGGTAAAATCTACACAGCCTGCATGAGATCTTGACCACGAATGTGATGGGTGGGGTGGTCATGAAAGGCCAATGTAACATTCCGTACAAAGTCCCGGGGGTTAGTTCCCATTACCTAAATCATCTCCCAACAATACAATATATATATATATATATATTTATTCCAAGGATCATATGAAAAACAACTCTACAACTCACCAAAACTCTTTTAATAAAAATATAAGTACTTCCACAAAACTAACATCAATGAAATTCCTTCGACACCTAGAAATTTTAAAGAACTTCACAAGGACTAATATTAACCTCAGCAAAGCTCCAAAATACCAAAGACTTAATAAGGTCTAATAAATCAACAAGGTTCCAACGAAATAAATCAACAATCCCACAAAGTCTAAAAAACATATCAACATCCCAATAAACCAAATCTACAGAAGAAGATCCAATCTACTGAATAAAATCCTCTAATAATCATAAACCCAATCCACAACTAATCCTACCTATATTTCCTATTCCTGATTCTAGGCTGAACCATCAAAATCATTTGAAAATATTAAATATAATTGGTTGAGTTATCAACAACTTAGTAAGTAGTGAACATATACTAGTAAGTAAATATGAGTCAATACAATATGCAGAACAAAACAAATTATCAAATTTTCAGAGCAAACTTCATAAAAGCATTTATTTACAAGGATAAAATATACAAAATCTTTGGCAGAAACATAATTGAACAACATCATAACAGAATGTATTCCATATTTAACTTTCATGGTAGGGTTGTGAAAATCTCAACGGCCAACCGAGCAAAAATATAATGTGAAATCTTTCTCTTATTGGTCTCGGAGCCGCGATTGCACATGTAGACAAGATTACGAAGAAAACTACTTGGTTTCCAAACTAAGTGCACCAGAAACAGAGATGTTGGTACCAACATTATAATAGAAGCCACGGTTTTACACCCATGGTAAGGTCATGATGGAAGCAGAAATAGAAAATCATACCAGGGGTTTTCAGATGCAACATCATATCATAACAGAGTACTGACACTACAAGAAAAACAAGTATTTATGACTGATTATTTGCGACAATAACGACTATTTGTGATAAAAACAAACTCATTTTGGCATGAAATAATCATTTTTGTTGAAAATAATTGTTCACAAATAAACAATTTTCTTATAATGTGAAAATACACGATATCTAACGGAATTAACCTTCTACCACATTAGAATGTCAAAACTTGCACTAAGTTCTTCACGACTTTTGGCTAGGTATCTATCAACCTCGAACTTACTTTTCAAAGAGTTTTTTTACTATAATTGTTGCTTAAATAGGGCCAATCTCTATAACTTCCTATCCTCAAGTCTACTAACTGTAGTATTTACATCTTCACGTGAGTGACTTTATCCAATTACGTATATAGAGACCGACTCATACTCAACTTTATCCAATTACATATATAGAGACCGACTCATACTCAAGTACTTGTCACTATCTCAAAGAAACTAAACATGTTTTCAACCAAATTCTACTACGACTTTCATGATGTGCCTATACAAATTCCTTGTCGCTTTTAAGACTTTCCCTCTTTCCAAATAGCCTTTGTCCCAAAGGATAAATACGGAACACCTAGCTCATACAAAATAATACTCCTTTTGCTTTAAGACTTTCAGCCATGTATAAACTCTTTCTTGCTAAAGTTCAAATTAAATTAAGGTGACTGAATTAAAAGCGGATTGTAATTGTCTTTTTTTGGGTAACTATGAATGGCATAGGAAGAGAAAATATATTTATTGGTATTCGCATAAAAATATATCTACAAGTGTACAGAATCGTAACAAATAGTAAAATATTTTAAAAAAAACGAATATCGAACCCACTGGAAATAATTATGCTATTGAGTATTGAAATTGACTAAATTAATTACTATTTGAAAAACCAAAATTTGAAAAATGGATTATCTAAATTAAACTGAAGAAAATAGCATTAAAATTAAGATTTTAAAGATAATAAGAATAGATCTAGAATGTTTGATTTCACTTAACAAATCCTACACACTTTATTCTTCCTTGTCATAGAATTCTAATTACCACAAGTTGATGATAAAAATCAGTTAATTATTCAATATTTTCTCTCAAACAATGCCAAAAATATCTCCAACTATTAACTCCATTTCTCAATGTGAATTTAACTAATTAGAGACTCATTAAGTTATTTGAATTTTTCTTGAAAATCACACTAGTTGCGATAAAGTATCTCTACTTTCGCTCAACTAATGGTGTTTAATCCTAGAGTTTTAAGCACAAATCACCTCTCGATCTCATTACAATCTAAAAGATCAAACAATAGTTAGCTAGAATATTGTAAACATTAAGAACAAAGAAGAAACATTCAATTATGAAAATATTGAAAATAAAATAACTTGGAATATAAACAGCGTGTTCAATGCTAGGCCACATCAAAGATCTATAAAATAGAATTAGTTCATAATGGAATTGAAAAAAAAAAAAAAAAAGAATATGTAAGACCCATCCCGCTACCAGGCCCTGGCCTAGACCCAACTCCCTTCTAAGGAGCCTTACGGTGTCATTTTGGGCAGGTAAGGTTTGCTTTTTCTTTTCTTTTCTTTCTTTCTTACTTCTTGACGGTTTCCTCTTCATTTCTCTTCTAATTTTTTTTTTTTTTTTTTTTTTTTTCAGTTTTTCCCTCTTCCAAATATCTCTCTCCCTGAATCCCATGTTCTCGTCATTATTATTTTTGTATTTTGATTGCTTCTCACTTTCTAATCCCACTCTCAACAGTTCTCCTCTCACGTCCTCTCTCAATCTCCTACGATTCTTTCAGAGCATTTTGGTGCTACGCTTTTTGGGTGCTACATTCTCTCTCAATCTTCTCATTACAGTAAGCATCTCAATTCCTATCTCTATAAATTTTCAGATTCCTTTCTCACTCTTATTCCCTGTTTTTCAGTTGGGTTTATTGCTCAATTGTTGTGGGTACCGTAGCAATATTTTCTTTTCTTTCTTTTTCTCATCTAGGTAAGTTCTTGCACATGGCTTGGGTTACCTTGTCATACGTAGAACCCAGATATACATTTTGATTGACTCCACCACGTTATATCGCAGGGCTTTGAAATAAGACTAGGACAACGTTCTCTGGTCATCAATTTTTGTTGATTTCAAAGCACAAATTTTCGTTAAGGTAATTAGAGCATTAGTTACAGTTTTGTACTATTATTTACGTGGTTCGTATATGGGTACCATTAGAAGATTGTTTTGATGTCATTGAGGTTTGGGTTATACATTGGCTATTAGAGGTGACTTTAGACCGTTTTGAATTTATGTTTATATTGTGGGTGACGTATGTGCTGTTGTGGGTTTAAGTGTGGACTGTTTCATATTTTTAAGCAGCTATTTGGGCTGTGCTTGTTTTTTTGGAAATGGAGTTATTTGGTTGGATATGAGGGGTGATGAATTTATTACTAATTGTTGACATGTGTTAATATGTTGTAGAGTTGGGTAGTTGATGGATCACTTAGCAGCAGCTGTTTGAGTTGTTCGTGACTTGTAGGGAGTGCCTATTGTAGTACAATGTATTGGTTTTGAAGTGCTTGATAAGTCATTTTAAGATATGTTAAATGAATCGATACGTTGGGTGTAAAAGTGAGCTTTGCTGAATGTTAGGGTACGGCGGGTGTTGGACTGATTGAGTATTTAGGTTATGTTTGGAAAACATCTTTAACCCAAAATTTTCATCTTCATCTCATCTATTTTTACACTTTTTTAAATCTCCATACAAAATATAATAAATAATTCAACTTTTTCAAATCCCAATATAACTTTTTCAAATTCTAATTCAATTTTTTCAAATCTCAAAACTAAAAAATAATATTTTAAACTTTAAAACAAAACACAAAATTCTAATCTCATCCTCCAAACATAGAGAATACACTACAAGAGTCAGGTAAGCGGGTTCCTATGCTAAATTTGTATAAAAAGAAATGAACCGAGATTGGTTTATAAAAATGTGCATGTTGTTTTAGAAAGAAAAGATGAAAAACTACCTCAGTAGGTGTTTTGCATTCACTCATGAGATATGTATGAAAGAGAAAAGAAATGCTTTTGACATAAATGTGAAGAAGAGCGAATATGATATATGTGAATTTTGTACACATGATATGAAAGCGGTTCGGATCTGTTTTTGATCAAATGGAAATGATATGTATGATATGATATGATATGATAAGAGGAATATGTTTAGTTATGTTATGCCAAATCATTTTTGAATATGAAAACGGTTTATAAATATGAAAAAATTGAAAAGTCACTCTAATTTTTTGATTTTTGAGATGTGCATATGAAAATGAAATATTTTGTTTCTGTATACTGAACTATCTAAAAAGCCTTATGTTTATATACTAGTATATGTTCTTTGCTTACTGAATTGTTGACAACTCACCTCTTATCTTCACAATATTTTTCAGATAATATTGATGACCCAGATGGGAGTTAGGAATAAAAATTGGAGCTTGACTAGATATGAATAGAAGGTCAAGTACCTAAGAGTACCATTGTTAGTAGAAGGGTTTAACTTGAGTATTTGAAGTTCTTCATGTTATTTGGATCTTTGGAGACTTAAAAATGTATCAGTTTATTATGTTGAGATTATTGGGAGATTGTGGACCCCTTGGTTTATGTTATTTTGTAATGATGACTTATGGAATTTATATTATAATTATTCAGAAAATATGAGATTGTGTACTATTTATGAAATCTTGGGAGATTTGAGATGCTTTGGGAGACAAGTTTGTAAGTGACAGGTAGTAATTCTCTAACTCATCCGGGTACGAGGCGTTACAGAATAAAACTAGTCTTCTTCGTTGAAGTCGGTTGATGAAGTATGAGGCTCTCGCCTTTGCCCTCCAGATCCGCCTCCTCGAAAGTACACTTCAAGAATAAATTCTAGAACTCTAAACTCAGACTCAAAAACTCAAAAACCCTCTCCCCTCTATTCAACCCACAAGTCGAGCTTAAATAGATGTCGAAATTCAAATCTAGAAATAAGAAAAATGCGGCTACAATTTAGCCTAAAAATTTGAAAAATAATTTCTAAAGATAGATGTTAACATAAATGAAAATTATCCCAAGAATATTGGAATTATCTAAAATGAAAGATTCAGTAATATGTGGTTTGAATTGTGGAGTATGGGAGGATTTGGTCGCCAACAGATTGATTGCGGAACTTAGATTTAATAGTCAGCAGATTGATCTAGGTTGGGAGGAATTATTCCACTGGGTAGATGCCGTGTGTGCTTTATATAACTGGTGTGGAGGTCAGAGACAAACGGGCGTAAAGATCACAAATGAACGGGTGTGAAGATCATAAATGAATGGGCGTGGAGGTCACAAAGAACATACACAATAAGAAAAAAGGATTTCTATGGCGATTTTATGTCTGTTGGAAATAAAATCGCCACAAAAAGCCTTTAATTGCAGAGATTTTCACATCCTCACTTTATTTTTACATCAAATTTTGAAACTGGTCTTTTGCGGCGGTTTTTTCACTTTTTTCGACACTTATATTCAATGCAAATATTAAAATGGTCTTCTGCAAATATTTTTCACTTTTTTTAGCAAAAAAAAAAAATCGCCGGAATATGAAGAGACTTGTTCTAATGGTTTGTTGATCACTGCAATTATGAAAGTGGTCTTTTGCAGCGATTTTTAACTTTTAAAATCGCTGAAACAAGCCTATTTCTAGTGAAATTTTGATTGTCGCAATAATCAAAACAGAACAACAACCTTTTCTAGCGAAGTTAATTTAGTTGTAAAACTCAATTTTAAATTTTTAATGACTCGACGCCTAGACGCATTTTCCTCACTTTTTTTTCCCTCCCCTCTCTCTTCCCCCTAGTGCCGTTCTCTTTCTCTCCCCCGATCTCTATTCTTCACACCTCCACACAGGTGCCACTGCACACTGCTGTCAACCCACCGTCACCGTCCACCTCACCGGCAAACCCAGCCAAGCCC
>QEOT01000908.1:79679-117179 GCA_003123785.1 Pterocarya stenoptera | reverse complement strand
TTCCCCCTAAAGTTTTTCTTTTCCCCCCATCACTCTCTCTCCCACTTCTGCTACGCACTCCCATTTCACCCTCACAGTGCATCTCATCCTCTCCATAACCACTCTCTCTCCCAGTCCCGACAACTCGTCGGTAGAAATTGTGTTGAACGACGGTAAGCTCTTTCTCCGTTCACACACTCTCACATCACTGTGCTTGTCCACTCACAATTTCTCTCTCGCAGATCGCACCCTCCCTCCTCCCCATCATGCTTCGCTACTATCTAGGCACCGTCGTAGGTCGCCCCACATCACGTCAGCAAGCCTTGTGGTCTCTGTCCATCTCTCTCTCTCTCTCTCTCTCTCTCTCTCTGTATTCCTCTGCCCCAAGATTTACTTGTTCTTTGTTATATATCTAGTACGTCCTCTGTGTGTGGGTTTTGTTGCTGAAGCCTCCATCTCTATTATGCACTGTCGTTGTTACCAAGCCTGTAAGCCCTATTGTCACGATCCGTACCTTTCTCTATGTTACATGCTCTCTCTCTAACTCCTCGGGTCTTACCTTCCACAGTCGCACTCTCTTTTTCTAAATTTAGGTCGTGACCAACGAAGCCAACCTTCTGCCACCAAGGTATGCTTCGGTCGATTATACAACTCATTTGATTTTTGTTTCTCCAATCGTGTGATTATCTCCCCATTTCAAAAATTAATGTCTAATGTGGTTGCTGAATCGATCAAGGAGTAGTAATTTCGTCCTAGATAGTGTTGTTTCACACACGAAACCCTACCTTTCACCACTTTGGGACTAGGTAAAGGTACCCACAAGCTGAAGCCTTGTAACCATCGCTTATGTTTATAACTTGTGTATTGGCGGTTGCTAGAAATATATTGGTGTTTGCTAGAAATATATACTGCCTCTGTTTGTATGTTAGAATTGATAATTTATGTGATTCATGATGGGTTCATGTGTGGCTATCATGTGTGGCTGTTTGGGGTTGATTTGTTGTTGTTTGGTTATTGGATATGTCGGTTTCATGACATGTCGGGACAAATCAAACTTGTTAATTGTTTCATAAAGTGAGAGTGTAAGTGTTTTCAGACATCTGGGCTGTTTAGTTGACGTGCGTATTGTGAAAGTTGAAGTGAATCTAGAGGGATGGGCTCAACTATTGGTGTATTGTTTATTGGAGGTTGTGTTGTGTGAATTTCGAAATTGAGGAACCATGATGAAATATTTGTTAATTATGGTTTATTTATGAACTCAACTGTTTATGAGCTCGTACTATTCTATCATAGGATTTGGGAATTTCTGTTAGCTAGATTTTTGTTCTTGTGTGACTTATTAACATGTCAGCAAATAATTTTCTCGTTTAGGTGGTTGTGATACTGATAGAGTACGGGCTCAAAATGTAGATAATACACTATGAGAGTCAGATAAGTGGTGCTCCTATGCTTGACTTTGCCTAAAACCTGATTTAGGTTGATGTTATGAAAATTTCATGTCTTCTTGTGAAAACAACCTCAGTCACCTTTTCTACATTACTTGTCATTTGAACATGGAACTAAAATATTTTCCTATCATGACTAGAATATACATGAGCATTTTTTAATACTTTGTTCCCAACTGTGTTAAAAAGGAGCGATTATGAACTAAATATGAAATCTGTATAAGACATGTGATATTTATTTGTTAGTACTCTATTCTAATATGATATGTTGTATCTGAAAACCTTCTAGCTAGCATGATATTTTGTTTTTGCTTCCGTCACAACTTTTACATTGGTGTAAAATTATGGCATCTGTTATTATATTGGTAACAACATCTTTGATTCTGAGTGCATCTACTTTGAAAAGAAGTAGTTTTCTATGTGGTCTTTCTTGTTTGCACACTGGGGTCTCCGAGAATGATAATGGGAAGATTTTAGTTCTATTTTTGCTTGGTTTGGCGACCGGGGATAGCACAATCCTACCATGGGAGGTTAAACATGGAATATGTTCTTATATAATGTTGCTCAATTATGCTATACCAAAATACTTTTGTATATAAATATTTCAGAATTGTCACTATGATATTTTGAGAATATGTTTTATCTTGCATTTTGTAACTAGCTTATGTTTACATATTAGAATATGTTCACTGCTTATTAAGGTTTTGATAACTCACTCAGTAACATTCAATATTTCAGATGATTTTGATGGTTCAACTAGGGATCAAGAATAAGAAGCATGGGCGAGATTTGTTGAGCGTAGTGGGATAAGTACATTAGGAGTATTAGTGTAACACCCCGTTCCCGTAAGGTAGAGATGTTACTAACATTCATAACACAATGCCCGGTAAAGAGATTCATTTCCTGAATTATCTCATTTTATTGAAAAGCATCAAAAATTGAATTGAACATAACTATTTCAAAGCTGAACGTAAAGTAAAAGAACATAAACTAACCATACAAATGACATAAAAGAAATCTAGTTCTTGTGTGAATATCATTTATTCCTTTCTAAGTCTTTACACTAGATCTACTCCTAACTATCCAGCTCTCTGTCATCATAATCACCATCTGTGGAAATTGGACATAGAAGAAAACAGGAAGATAAACAAAAATGAGTCGAATACTCAGTAAATGGCGCATCATACCGTAAAAATACATCTTAGCCTAGCATAGACTTGATTTATGAAGACTCTTCACAACATGCATTCAGCATCACAAATTCACAATTATACGCGTACATAACTTTCTGAAATTCAACTTTACATACATGCATATATCGTCACAGATTCACATAGCATATGTATTCATCATTAACTTGAGCGGAAACATATATAATCATGGCAAAATGTAACGTGAATGCATAATTATTTGTTTATCTTATCTTACATGAAGTGAAACACGCTTGGGTCCGTATTTCACCTAACTTGCATAACATAGAGTGAAACACGCTTGAGTCCGTGTTTTACTTAACTTGCATAATCTGGAGTGAAACACGCTTGGATCCGTGAATCACTTAACTGAATAACATGAAGTGAAACACGCTTGGGTCTGTGTTTCACTTAACTGGAGTGAATCACACTTGGGTCTGTCATTCACTTAACTGAATAACATGGAGTGAAACACGCTTCGGTCCATGTTTCATTTTACTTGTGCTTAGCCACGCTTGAGTCCGTGGAACTGTCTTAATACTTCTTATCTTTCTTAATGCATGAGAATTCATTAGACTTCATGAACTGTCTTGACATGGCATATTCTTGTTTATGACATAACATAACATGACATGTTCTTGTACATGGTGTAGCATAACATGGCCCTTTCTTGTATGTGGCATAGCATAACGTGACATGATCTAAACATTTCGTGACATTCCATGGCATACATAATCTAAGTTCTACATGAACATGGCATACATGCTACAACGTGATCTGAACATTTTATGACATTCCATGGCATTCATGATCTAAGTTCTACATGAACATGGCATACATGATCCGAGTACTACATGAATATGGCATACATGATCTGGCTATTCTATTTCATGGCATCCTTGACTTAAATTACTACATGAATATCTTATGGCTTCCATGTGTTTTTAGTAACTATCAATCCATGGACAACAAATTCATTCATTCACGTATGATCGCATATTTCCTCAAAGATTGTGAAAGGAATCTAACCTTGGCTTGTCTCTTAGCGTAGCATAGATAACCATTATAAGCACATCATATTTTCACACAAAACAATAATATTCACAGTACGCATGCACTTATATGATCATACTATTTACCTCTTAGCATTGCTTCCACAATCTCACGTCGTGGCTCGAGACGTATACAAAGTACTAATCGTCACTAACTTTCCTGGAAAGACGTGTCTCTAGATGCTTAAAATCATATGTAGATATAATTTAATTTCACTAAGATTAATACATAATAATAATAATAATAGAATATTTATAGTCATATGAAACATACATAAAACTCATCTTATGGTCCAATTTTAGGGTCGAGTTGTTACAAACTCCCCTCCTTATAAAAATTCCGTCCTCGGAATTTGCTAATAGCTTAAGCAACCTACATACTTGTCCATCGCATTCTTTCCAAGTTTCTATTTTAGATCTTCGATCATTTATTCGAGCTTAACATTTAAAAAATTTAAACCTCAATTATTCATTCCTAAATCTCTCATATTTCCCTAATCCTTTTACATGTGCACTTACTATCAATGATCACACGCTTCAGAAGTACAATACCAGACTAAAGTGTATGCCTCGACAACAAGATTTTTCAAAAACCTATTAATAATATCATCCAAACCATTATCTTTCTTCAAATAAAAGTGAGTAACTGTCTCCACATAAAATAATAAATAAACTTTCCACATCAAATGATAAATAAATCTCCTCATATAATAATAACCTCAAATAAATAGCAAACTTAAAATTCTCCAAAGTTTAGAGTCTATAAAATATCTCAATTCTAAAATTCTAAAAAAATGAAATACCACAATGATCATGTGCCTATGGTTATGGGCCTACATCTCTAATTATAAGTACCTTAATTAAACTTCCATATCAAACCTCGACATCTAGTGCTATTCTCCAATAATGCCGACCTAATCGTTAAAACTTTAATGTGCATGTTTAAGGCATTAAATCATCTTCTACTTGTAAAACTTAAATTCTCGTACCTCAAAAATATATCGACTTCACAATTTCTTTCAATAGTTTTGCTAAATAATTCTACGATACGACATTTTCCAAAGATCTTTTGTTCACCGTTCATGCTAGGCGAGAGAATCACATTACTTAAAGAACATAAGATATCTTCCACCCATCATCATGAAATACTATTACACCATACATGAATCTATGTCAGAACTTCATAACCCACTAAATTTATTCCTAATTTCCTCAAATAAAACCTACAAGTTTAAGACGATTTTCTCATGACCAAAATGCGTCATCAATCTTGAAACTAGAGGTTCCTAACCTCATATTGGAAACTTCCTTACCTTATGCACTAAAATCCTTTCACATAATAGGTGCCATTCCAAATAATGTAGTTCATGCAAATGAGCAACAATAGTACTAATATTTCATCAATCGTGCAATCAATCAAGAATATGGCAATAAGCATCAAACATAATAGTAAATAACTTCTCCTGAACTTTGAGCTGGCCAGGAGTCATCCTAGGTATCTCCTATCCTAGAATCATTTCTTCTAAATAGTCTACAGAATCTCTCGACCTGGCTCTGATACCAATTGTAACACCCTGTTCCCGTAAGGTAGAGATGTTACTAACATTCATAACATAATGCCCGGTAAAAAGATTCATTTCCTGAATTACCTCATTTTATTGAAAAGCATAAAAAATTGAATTGAACATAACTGTTTGAAAGCTGAACGTAAAGTAAAAGAACATAAACTAACCCTACAAATGACATAAAAGAAATCTAGTTCTTGTGTGAATATCATTTATTCCTTTCTAACTCTTTACACTAGATCTACTCCTGACCATCCAGCTCTCCGTCATCATAATCACCATCTGTGGAAATTGGACATAGAAGAAAACAGGAAGACAAACAAAAATGAGTCGAATACTCAGTAAGTAGCGCATCATACCGTAAAAATACATCTTAGCCTAGCATAGACTTGATTTATGAAGACTCTTCACAACATGCATTCAGCATCACAGATTCACAATCATACGCGTACATAACTTTTTGAAAATCAACCTTACATACATGCATATATCGTCACAGATTCACATAGCATACGTATTCATCATTAACATGAGCGGAAACATATATAATCATGGCAAAATGTAACGTGAATGCATAATTATTTGTTTATCTTGTCTTACATGAAGTGAAACACGCATGGGTCCGTATTTCACATAACTTGCATAACATAGAGTGAAACACGCTTGAGTCCGTGTTTCACTTAACTTGCATAATCTGGAGTGAAACACGCTTGGATCCGTGAATCACTTAACTGAATAACATGAAGTGAAACACGCTTGGATCCGTGTTTCACTTAACTGGAGTGAATCACACTTGGGTCTGTGATTCACTTAACTGAATAACATGGAGTGAAAACAAGCTTGAGTCCGTGTTTCATTTAACTGGAGTGAATCACGCTTGGGTCCGTGATTCACTTAACTGAATAACATGGAGTGAAACACGCTTGGGTCTGTGTTTCACTTTACTTGTGCTTAGCCACCCTTGAGTCCGTGGAACTGTCTTAATACTTCTTATCTTTCTTAATGCATGAGAATTCATTAGACTTCATGAACTGTCTTGACATGGCATATTCTTGTACATGGTGTAGCATAACATGGCCCTTTCTTGTATGTGGCATAGCATAACGTGACATGATCTAAACATTTCGTGACATTCCATGGCATACATAATCTAAGTTCTACATGAACATGGCATACATGCTACAACGTGATCTAAACATTTTATGACATTCCATGGCATTCATGATCTAAGTTCTACATGAACATGGCATACATGATCCATGTACTACATGAATATGGCATACATGATCTGGCTATTCTATTTCATGGCATCCTTGACTTAAATTACTACATGAATATCTCATGGTTTCCATGTGTTTTTAGTAACTATCAATCCATGGACAACAAATTCATTCATTCACGTATGATCGCATATTTCCTCAAAGATTGTGAAAGGAATCTAACCTTGGCTTGTCTCTTAGCGTAGCATAGATAACCATTATAAGCACATCATATTTTCACACAAAACAATAATATTCACAGTACACATGCATTTATATGATCATACTATTTACCTCTTAGCGTTGCTTCCACAATCTCACGTCGTGGCTCGAGACCTATACGAAGTACTAATCGTCACTAACTTTCCTGGAAAGACGTGTCTCTAGATGCTTAAAATCATATGTAGATATAATTTAATTCCACTAAGATTAATACATAATAATAATAATAGAATATTTATAGTCATATGAAACATACATAAAACTCATCTTATGGTCTAATCTTAGGGTCGGGTTGTTACAATTAGAGAGTTTTACTTGGAAACCTTTGTCATTATCTTTGAGTTGGTATTTTGGAACCTTGCTGATTTTATTGGACCTTATGGAGTTCTTTCGTATTTTGGAACCTTGCTGATTTTATTAGACCTTGAGGAGTTCTTTATAATTGTTATTTGTGTTGGAGGATTTCATTGATGTTATTTTTTGTGGAAGTATGTATAATTTTATTAAGGGAGTTCTATGAGTGGTAGAGTTGTTTCCTTGTGATCTTTGGAGTACTTATATTTGTATTGTTGGGAGATGAGTTTTAGTTGACAGGAAGTACAACCCAATCTGACATACGAGGAAGCTTTTGTTCAAATTTTGGATTGGAAAGAAAATCAGCTTACAAATCAGAAAATCCCCTTAGTGAAGGTGCTTTGGTGAAACCACGACAATGAAGAAGCAATTGGGAGAAGGAAGATGAAATGAAAACCATGTACCCTTACTTGTTTGGGCTATAATTTGTTTGGCATCAAATCACATCATATCATCCACATCCATACATACACTCATGGCCTCTACTTCTTTTCATGCGTGTAATCCGATCCTCTCATTATTATTTTCAGCATCGTCATAGCCTGAAGCAAAAGAGCGGCACAACGATTTGTTGGATATAAGACTATGGGCCTAACTTATTAGATATAAGATATTAAGCCCAACATAGTAAGCATAAGGTTATTGGATCCAACTTAGTGAGATTCAAGGCTATTGGCCGAACTTAGTGAGATCCAACTTAGTGTGTTTCAAGGAATTTTTGCACTTATTTGTCTCACTTCTACACACCACCACCTCTTCCATTTAGTCTCTAGGAAATGCTTCAAAACACTCAAGTGCATGCTAGGCCATTTACCCACTAAGGTAGCAAAACCAATTGGCACAAGGAGAGGCATACTTGAACCACTTGACTGAAACCACCACCAATTTCATCTCTTTCATTTCTTGTTCAAACATGATCACATGACAGCCACTCATACCATTTCTCCTCACCTGGAAAAGTTACCAAATAAAAATTATCATACCCACAAAAAAAGTCACAATGATGGGACAAAAGATGATAAAAAATCTGGACACCTTTGGAGATCAAAACTATTGGCTATGGCATGCTTCCTTGTGAATTTTTGTTTTTATTTTCTGAACCAGTGCAACTATGCACCTACGGACACCCTTTATTCACGTCAGACCTACTACCCTTATTTGATATCCCTCATATGATAAGGATAATGGTAGGTGGTGTATGAGAATGAGAAGTTCTTGCTCTTTATAGGATGCTAATGGGGCTCAAATTGTATGATTGACTAGTCATTTTCGAGTATGCACCATATCGTTTTGGCCTTCCATTTAAGCGTTACAAATAGTATCAGATCCTATCTTAACCAGAAATGTGGGACTTGAACCGCACCACCTACTACAGACTGGTTCGACGACGTCAGGAATTTAAGGGGGGTAAATTGTGATATCTCCCATATGATAAGGATAATGGTAGGTGGTGTAAG
The DNA here is from genome assembly GCA_003123785.1 of Pterocarya stenoptera. Classification (NCBI taxonomy): domain Eukaryota; kingdom Viridiplantae; phylum Streptophyta; class Magnoliopsida; order Fagales; family Juglandaceae; genus Pterocarya; species Pterocarya stenoptera. The sequence goes on along the minus strand of QEOT01000908.1, from coordinate 108,656 downwards.
GGATCTCACATTACTTGGAAAGGAAAAGTTCTTACTCTTTATAAGGTTTTAATTAGGCTCCAATTGTATTATTAACTAATCCTTTTGGAATATAGCCTATGTGGTTTGGATCTTTTATTGAGGCGTTATATCATAAGTTTTCCCCCAGTGGAAGGTCCCCATTAATTTGTCCAGATCTACCTCCACCACCGTGTGCCGCCACTATTGCCGCTGTGCTCTACCACTCCTAGCGACACCATACGACACGCATGCACACACGGGTTACCCTAGTCAACACGTGCTTGATCTTCTAGTATTTCCCGTCTGCATAGTAAGTAACCCTCCAGCGAGATCCTTGATATTTTTAACATGACATTATTGCTAGCTTGTGCAGTCTAGTTGTGTTGAGAAGGGCCTTGGGCCGAGAGAAGTGTTGGGATTATTTTTACATAGTTGTTGTCAGAAATTGGGTCAAGGGTTGGATGGAGAATGGGAAACGCGTGTAAATGGGTTTGTGAAAATGTATTTTGTGACTGTTGTGTGGTTGTATGTGATTATTGCATGCTATGTCATATCATCCAATAAATTGCCTGTCATGCATCTTCATTTTATTGCTAATGATATTTGCCATGATTAAATTCAACTGTGTTATATTCTATGTTGTCCTGTGTAATCTAAAAATTGGGTTTTTGAAAAATGTATATTTTTGGTGTGGGTGTGTGTGTATCACGATCCCAACTCGAGATGGAGCATTATCACGGTGGAGCTTCTCTGATCACTCAGAAGAGTGTAAAACTAAGTGACGTCCCCTAGGCTATCTCCGGACGATAGCAAGCTTAGTCATGATACAAACGCTCTGGGTACGACTCCAGAGCCCCTCTGCTGGTGAGTGCTAGAGGTTGTTTGGTTACGTTATGCGCCAGGCATGGAGCTAGACAACGCTTGTAACGAAGTCACACGCGCGGTCATTACTCATGGTGTGATGAAGGGAGCTAGGGTCTGCAGGTAGTGTCGAGGGGAGATCATGGTGTACACAGTAATAAAATGTTTGTGTTTGGGTACCAAGGGATTTTGGCGTTAATGGATGTAATAAAATAATTTTGGGGGTTATTGCTTTCATAACTGCTGAACATGTTTGATTGTATAATCTCATACTTGAATCTCTTGGTTGTTATGCTGTTGAGTTATTTACTTAGAATGTGAAATTTCATTGTTGTTTTCCTACCTACGGTTCTATTTCATGGGATTGTAGACATGAGCAGGAGAGACCTGCCCCACCTGAGGAGTGATGACGGGATTTTCGTGTTATTTATTATTGGACCTTTATTTTCCATTCTTTTATTTTCAGCTGGATGATTGCATTAACCTCTTGGAGGACCTTGTGTTAGATTGTATTTGCTTAAAATTTTGTAGTACGTAGTTTGACTCCCCTCTGTTGTTTTCCCGTTGCGTTATTTATGTTGCACACATATTGCATGTAACCGCACACTTGCACTTGGCGATGGGGTGTGTGACACGAGTGGTCATCATCCCGGTGTCACGACTCTCACCAAATCTCACGTGGAGGTCGAGGGCGCCACACTCACTATCCAAACCGCACCTTATGCCTAGTTTAGATATGAAAACTATCTTAACTCATTTCATTCAAATCTCAAAATAAAAATTATATTAAAAAATTATATTCTAACAATATTTTATTCAATTTTTAACTTCATCTCATTTCATCTCAACTTACCATTCAAATCAGGCCTTAATTAGTTCCTTTGAATTGGAAGTATATATGACACGCATACATACATACATACATACATATATATATATAGAGAGAGAGAGAGAGAGAGAGGGGGAGAGAGGGAGAGAGAGAGAGATAAATATAAATGCACAATAGTACTAAGAAGGGTGACTTTGACAATTGGGTACGTAGTACTCATGTTCTTTGAAACAAAATTAACATGTGACACACATGCATATATAAATATATATATATATATGTGTATTCATTTTCTTTTCATAAACCTCTCTCATCGATCACCTTCTTAATTTCGTTGAAACCTCTAGAATTCAGAAAAATAATATTCCCTAGGCCACTAGACATAAAGTATTATAATCTCACGCATGATCTAGGGAGGGGTACTACTTAATTTCTATCCTCTACGATCGATCGATACTAATTAGTTTTTAATTATAAGACATTTTTAAATGGTGATTATAACCTAGCTACTGCATGGATTACGGTCCCCCCCCCCCCCCCCCCCCCCCCCCCCCNCTCTCACTATTATTCTTTATTTTATTATTATTTTTTCCTTACTTTTTTTACTATTCATTACTTTTCATCTATTTCTTACTACTACTCAATATTCTATTATTACTTTTTTATTACTATTCACAAAAACACTTTCACACTACCCAAACCATACAAACTTACAATTCAAAGTTCAAACTTGGTATCCTTCGATCGATCCATCCATCTCCTTCGTTTTTATTTTTTATTTTTCAACAGCTTGTTCAATTCTTAGCCGGCTGGCATTTATTGATGATCAAAGCATTTTATTCGACCAATTTCACTCTTCATTCTAAATCTTATATATAATTATCCTAAATCATGCTTGTTGATATCATGGCATGCATATTTAAAGTGGTTTTAAGTCTCAACTACTTAAATAGTAACTACTTAACAAAATGTGTAGTATAGCAAGCGCCATTAGGAATAATAAGATTTAAGTTGAAGAACAACAATATTTTTCTTTTTATTTTTTAACTTTTCTACTTATTCTTAGAAAAGTACTGACTGATGATCGGTACCGAACAAAATTAACTGGACATCATGTATCATTTCCATGATTTAGTATGATATTGCTACTTTAATTATTAATCTTGAATTAGAGGTTGTTTGTAAAGTTAGATGAGATGACAAATATCATAATTTTTTTTTTCGAAACCCAAAATACTTTTCAAATTTCAAATATTAAATTTTTTCATCTAATCAATATTATTTAATTATTACAACTTTTCTAAACTTCCAAATAAAATACAAAAAAGAATACAACTTTTTAAAATTTCAAAATAAAAATAATATTAAAAAGTTATATTCAAACAATATTTTAACTTTATAATATTTTTATTCAGTTTTTCCTCTATCATTTCTCAGGAAAAACCTAATAAAATGTCTAATTAACTCAAACTATTTTACTATTATTTACAAACAATTTCATGAAATTATTTGTATTTACATAATTTTCATCTCATCTAATTATTCAAGCATAACGTTAATATTAAAGTAAAATACATACATTTATTTATTTACATATATATATATATTATATGCAGGGAGTTGGTATTGTTATTTTAAATTCATGCCTTGATCCGTTCTTTCAGTGTAGAACGTACCAAAATCCTATATATGATCAGTTTCTTAGATCGATCGATGATCAGTCATGCATGCATATAGAAAGGAATTAGCATATACGAATCTTTCATTCACCTAACTGTCCACTAGTAGATGCATTAATTGACTAACCAATTTCAAATCTTGGGATCAGGGTTTAAACATTAATATAAACAATATATGAAAAGTACTAATTAATCTGATGGTACCCTGTAAGCATGCATGCATGTATTTGATTCGCATGATCATATTATGCTGATCAAACAGGTCAAATATCTCATCCTGGCCTTTTCGTAATTTGTCACGTGTTGAAAAATTAATATTTCATTCGCATGAAAAGTTATTAATCTATGCTTGTAATTCTTTTAATTATATCCCTATTTCCGAAGTGGGGTATCATTAATCATTGATCCTCATATGGCCTCATGATTAATTTGTTAATACAACAACCACGATTGGTTTGACCTTATCTTAATTGTTTGCTCTTTGACGGAATAAAACACACACACACACACAGATATATATATATATATTATATATATATATATCATTCGGGGTGTTTGCATGCAGTATTTGTTTTAGCGTACGTACACCAGCTCACATGCATACACGAGCCTGTCATGCATGAATATATTATAGATACTTTAATTCATTACCTAATTTTCTTGCTTTCCACTCTTCCTTAATAATTAAGTCATGACCTTAATACAATTAAAAGGTTGAAGTGCAGAGCCAAGCTTCGGACTAAGGACTTTTATTCTGATGCCATATGAAATCACTATTTTTTGATCCGCTAATTTAAGTCAGCTGATAGGAAGAGTTAAATTTAATTATTTATATTTTTATCTTTAACGTACACTTTCTTTTATTTTAGGTTTGACACGAACCGGAAAAAGTTGCAGGCTCCGATGGATGAATTACCTTAGGCCTGACATCAATAAGCGGGGGAACTTCAGCCAAGAAGACCAAGAAACTATACTTTATAACTTGCATGAACCATTGGGGAAACGGTAAGTACATTCATTACAAATTCTATATGGAAACTATACACAATGTTCTTTAAATGCACACGTCGCTATATATAATTAATATCTATATATACAACAAAGTTCTTTTTTCCTTTTTTTTTTTTTTCTTTGGAGCTCAAACCCACAATATTGCTCATTCATATCTAAGGTCGTGTGATTCTTTTCAAAGGAATTGTCACTCAAACTCTCATGATTGATTTTACATGCAGAACTAATTAGTACAGGTCTACTGTGCATTATAATTTGCAAACGGTGATTGAAGTCTGGTACTCTTTCAGAATTATCAGTTTGAAGTTAACAACAATATTTTTACTTTGCAATCGAATAAGCATTTCTTAAACTCTCACGATTGATATGGCATGCATAAACTAAAAACATATATGGCTTCTAGAAGATGGGAAAACAAAAGCTTTCAGACTTCAGTTAAACTACTCCAATGTTGAGATATTATGAAGAAAGAAAAAACCTGGATCTTCTAAACTAGATGAGCAGTAATTGATAATGTCGGCAGCTAGCTTAGTGTCTTCAATTTATTTCAGATGGTCTGCAATTGCTGCAAAACTTCCCGGAGGAACTGACAACGAAATAAAAAATTACTGGCACGTGCACCTGAAAAAGCGCAGTAAGATCAACAATTCGTCCTCAACAACTACATCAGAAATGGGGAAAACATCCGAGGACGTTGAAGCTAACACGAATGATCATGTCTCTTCTTCAAGCAGTACTGATCCTCCAGTTGAAGATGTTAGAAACCAATACATGATAGATCAGGACACGATAAATTTTAGTTCGTCAAACGCATCTGAAATAATCCAAAGTAAATGGGATTAGCCATATTTTTCATTCGAGGACATATTCATGCCTGAAACAGACCCTGGATTTATGGCTCCAACAACTGCGAGGTGGCACCAAGAGCCCGTGTATCCAGATCGATCAAGTTTGCTATGATGCTGGCTACGATGTTTTAGTCGATTAATTGTAACGCACCATTCCCGGAGGTTCGGAGAGTTATCTCTTGTAACTTAAAACCATCTTTCATAACATATTCATATACTCCAAATTTTCCATAAAATGCAAATTTATTTATTCAATCCAAATATATATGTTCCTTCACCAGGACACCAAATAAATATCTCACTAAAATAAAATAAAAACTCCACAAAGACTTAAAAATATACATGACTCAAAGTACTAAAATAACATAAAATCATAAACCTACTAAAAAAGACTCTTCAATAAATACATGTACCTCTTTGGCAATTATTCCTCTAAGATCATCAAACCTTGCTATCACTTCCTACTCTTGACTTCCATCTAAGGTATCAAAATTATTTGAAAAATATTATGAAAATAAGGGGTGAGTTATCAACAACTTAGTAAGCAGACATATATTAGTATGTAAACATGAACATTTACAAAGTTTGGAATGCAGAACAAAACATTTACTTTTTCAGAACACAGAATCAAAATATTTGATTTCAGAATGCAGAAACAAAATTTGTTACAAAACATCAGAGTGAAACTTTCAAATCATTCTTATTAAAAAAGAAAAAGCCTTTGGCATATCAAAATCTGAGACCTCATCTTCATCGTATCAGAACATCACATCGGGATATATATTATGTTTAACCCCTGTATTAGGGTTATAAACTACAATTATAAGCAGTGGAAGGGTCATACGCCACTTTATTACTCGTGGTTGGGCCGTATACCATGTTTAATCCTCGTAGTAGGGTTATAAACCACAATTCTAACTTGTGGAAAGGCCGTATCCACTATTATAACCCATGGTTGGGTCGTATCTACTATTATCACCCATGGTTGGGCCATATCCAATAGTGCAGCGTCCGACGACAGAGGCTTATTTTCTGGCAAGAACAACAGCTTAAGGCAATGGTGGCAAGGGCTCAATGGCGCAACTTGTTTTCAGCTTAGTGGTGATAGAGGTTGAGATTGTTGTGTGGGTGGAGGTGTTAGGCTAGGTTACGGACGGTGTGGAGGTGGTTGTTAAGTTTGGGCATGTCTTGGTGTGGAGTCAAGAAGGACATGCAACTGGGTTGGCTGTCGGTTGGGTGATTGGTAGTGAAGGAGAGGCTATTGGCATGGAAGATGGCTGTAACAGCCCGCTAGAAATTCATTGGTGAAATTTCTATTGACTTTAGAAACCTCGTGAAAATCCTATAAGTTTTCACGAATCCACCAATCGCGTAGGTTTTAGTTTATCAACATAGTTAGTGTTATCACTCACTATAGTGCTAGAAATGAGTTGAATTATTTAAGATAGTTAGAAGTGTCAGAATGCGTTGTAGTCTACGCCATTAGTCTCAGTTGATTATTTAGGATTTTATGGCATATTAACCCATTTTCATAATTTCGGATGAAACAAATGTTTGAAACTGTGATTTTATTTTTAGGTGTACTTCGGGGTTGAATTTTGGTAAACTATTTTCACTATAGGTTAATATGAATATTTAGGATTTTTTAGTACTAAGTTTATTATGCATTTTTTTGGAGTGAATAGTAACCTCGATAAGCGCACCAAGTGCAGTGTTTTCGAAATCATAATGGAATGTCCAAATTAAGTTCGAGCAGTTTTATTTGGACACTTGGCAAGATCTTAGCCACACTTAGTGAATAGTATTAGACACTTGGCACAAAGAGGAACCATGACTTGGATTATGAAGGAATCAAAATGTGAGATCATGCCACTTAAGCAAAACCCTATTCTTTTTCATCTGATCAACCAATTTTGTGCCAGATCAAAGAGGGTTTCAACCCTAGTGAAACCCTAAATGGTTGGAATCTAATTGAAACTTCAAAATGTTGGTTGAAACGAAACCCTAAACGGTTTTGCCAAACCCTAAAGTTGGCCTCCAAACCCTTTTTAATCCGATTTCTAGTATTGTGCTTAATCACTTGATTAAATCACTTCCACATGCTATTAATTTCTCAAATTTTTGTTATGATATCATTATCCAACCTTTTAAACCTTGAAAATTTGAATGGGTCAAGAAAAATTGAATTTGGGCTTGATAGCATCTCAAACCCTAACCAAACCCCCTTTAAACTCAAAATTGAAGCCCACTTGGTTGAGGCCCACCAAAGCCCACGAATTTGGCCACCTTGGCAAAAATTCCTGAATAAGTTTCCTCCCCCACATGGCAGACCATCCACTGCCATTTTCTGCACCCAATAGTGCCTTGATGTGAAGGAGAAATCCACCCCATCAACCCCCATATCTCACAGCTGCTGCTGGCAGTCTTTTCCCCTCTCTATTCTCCACTTTATGTCACATAGCCACCTCCAATCAAGGGTCATTCAAGCCCATAACGTCACCCTCCAGAAGTCTAGAGTTGCGCAAGGCACCCTTCCTTTCATTTCATCACTTCTTCATCCCATTCTTAGAGAGAAACTCAAAAGAGCTCTCTCGGGTAGATTTGTGTGTCTTTTTGAGAGGATCTTTTCGACCCTTTGTAAGTATTTTAGCATGATGACTCTTCATAAAAGTTGTTTGTATTTGAGTCTAGTTTCCGTGGATATATTATTTATCTCTTTCCATGCTCATTTGATTGGTCAAAAGTGTTTTTAACCATGGAAAGGTCATTCTGGGTGTGAAACTGGAGAGTATGTTATATTTTGGAGTTTTTGACCAAACTAATGGACATATCTTGGTCCAAAAAGTTTATGGAGTGTTGTTAGCATTATTTATGAATTTTAATTAAGGTCTTATTGCATGACTAAAGCTTTTGATGATAGATTTCTTTAGATCTAGAAACTTGAAAACTGGAAGTGGAAAAACAGTTTCTGTTTTGGGAAAGTTTGAATATTTCGTGGTTTAATCTTACTCCAAAGGGTTTGATATTTTTATGTGATGATTCTAAGTCTCTTATTTTCATGTTAGGATGTTAGTTTGATGATATTTAGTTTTAGTTCCAAAGATATGACGATATTTGGCTTTTGCTGTAATTATGGATATTTATTTTGGATAATTTTTTGTATTAAATAAAATTCTGGTATTTAGTATATTTATTTATTTTAACCGCTGCGACTCTTTAGTGCTCTGGTGGCACGTTGCACACACTTGAGCACGTATTGTTGGGATGTGTGACCTGGATTGTCATCATCTTGACGTCACGATTCCCGAGGCTTTTTGTACGTGGGAGTCTGGGCGTCACATGTATGATGTTTCAAGCTTTCCTTACCCAAAGATGTTTCAAAACTTAGTTAAATCATGCATTTTCATTCTTATCCCAATCAAAAGGCTTTTTTAAATGCAAATTATTCAAGCTTAGGTAAATTAATCAAAACTTCCATAAGTTATGTATAAACTAATCAAAATGAATGCATGCTAAATGATCAACACAAGATAGAATTAAAGCCTATTATGACATTCTTCCAACCTCGAAATTAAACCTTCACAATGCATTTCAAGACATTAGCGAATCATATAAAATCATATTAAGTCATGCCATGACTAAAAATTTGACCCAAAATAATTTTTTTTCATCAAAAAATCAAATCTGACCGGTTTGAGATTAGCATGCTAAACCTTAGTTAAAATCAATCCAACCTCATTCTCATGCCATAAATTAAAGCTTAACATGTCATTCTAACACTTAAAAAAAGATAGGGCAAGATTACTTACAGAAATCATTGCCCTTAAAGCTCCCAAAACAACTTCACTCAAGAACTTCACTCAATTTCACTCTATTGCTCACTTAGAGCATTGGCACTGGCTTCAACAAAAGCCTAGCCAAATGTAAAATATGATGAATTTTATCAAAATAGAGCTGCATTGGATTAGCCAAAGAGATAAGTAGGAAGCTTTGATCTACAGTAAATGGATGGGTTTCTTCAAATTTGAAGAGCTACTGTTCATCCATCAAATATATTTTTTATTCACTTTTAATCTCCAACGGTCTTTTTATTCACATTTAATCTCCAACCGTCTTGTAATAATAATGTAAGAATCAAATTAAATTATTAATTAACATATGATTAGTGTAATTGTAAAATATGAAAAAATAAATAAAAATATTATATTATTATTTTGATGAATTCAATGGCTAATTTAATGTGGGGTTATGGCTAGGGAGGTTTTGGATTTATAGAAACATGTACTTTTCATCAAATTTTAGAGATGATTTTGATGAAGCCAATGCTACTGCTCCAAGGAGGAGAAATGCCATCAAGACTCAAGAGAAGGCTTGGAGGAGAGGTGTGGAGAAATGAGGAAGTTATTGAGGTATTTATAGGTTTCAAGAGGGGAGGGTGACGCTGGCCTTTGATGAAGATGAGGCTATTTCAGTGGGTCTGGGTGTTACATGCCATGTACGGGTTATTAGACAAACCTGTCCTCGTGCTCTTTCATGCAGGATTGCCATCATTTTCACTCCTCGCATTTTGTCCTCAAGGTTGATGTTTTGATGTAGTGTACAAATCTTATATGAGACAACAAAATGTAGCGAATGCCGTAGACTTCTAGAATTTTAAAGAAATCCACTTTAAAATCACAGGGAATGAAAAAAGCGAGAGAGAGAGAGAGAGAGAGAGAGAGAGAGAGAGAGAGAGAGAGAGGATTATGATATTGAATAAGATTAGAAAAGGCGTTAATGGGATTCCCATCCAAAAGAAATCCAAGTGTTTAAATACTTATCACAAAAAAAAAAAAAAAAATTGAATACAAACTCTACGTACCAAGATTCTGAGTTTTGAGAAAATAAAATAAAATCAAACAAACTTGTATCTATCACCCATGATCTAGTGAGCTTGTGTTTTCATTATCACTCGACCGAGGTTTTTGTGAAAGTGTTAATCGATCTCATGTTAAAAGAAGGTTATTCTTTATTAGCAAACTCTATGTGTAACAGCCACAAGATAAATTTAAAAATCATTCTTTACTTTAGAAGATAATTGACCATGAGTCGTGTCTCCCTCTGTGAATACTGATGGACTAATTATAGGTGCTCTTTCGTCAAAAGAAAGCAACTTAATGAATTGAAGAATCATGTAGGGAGACATAACTTTCAAAACTTTGCAAGAAGGAATATTTGAAGATATGTAGGTGACTAGGCATGCATTAGGGGCGTAACATAGAAGTAATGAAGGGTTCATGATATCTTTCTCCAATGATAGTTAGTTTTTTCATTTACTGAAACCCCTATAGCAGCAAGATTGTCGAAGATACCCTAACATTGCATCTCATCCATTCCATAACCACTCTCTCTCTCTCTCTCTCTCTCTCACAGTCAGTGTTTCTATTAAGTGTAAAAACACCTGAAGTAAAAATACATCTGTGCATATTCTGAATTAATTATTCTGTAAAATGATACAAGATATTTATACTACAATAAGTGATGTAACAGAATGAGGATGAGTGAAATTACATATAAGGACAGAATGACAATAACATCTTACAATAAAACTTTGATACAAGTTATTATGAAATGTAATACTCCCCCTCAAGATGGAAAGTATATGGAATGAACTCCCATCTTAGCTATCAATGTAGAGAATTGATGACTGCCCAGAGCTTTAGTAAGTACAACAGCAAGTTGATGTTAAGAACTAACATGAAATGTCTTAGGAATCCCAGCTTGAAGCTTGTCACGTAAAAAGTGGCAATCGAGCTCAATGTGTTTTGTGCGCTCGTGGAAAACAGGTTAGCAGCAATATGAAGTGCAACTGTGTTGTCACAAAACAAATGAGCACTATCAGAATGAGATACTCTAAAATCAGAGAGTAAAGAAAGGAGCCAAACAATTTCACAAGTTGTAGTGGCCATAGAACGATATTTCGCCTCTGCAGATGAACTAGAAATTGTTTGTTGTTTCTTAGACTTCCAGGACACCAAGCAATTTCCAAGAAAAACACAGTAGACTGTAGTAGATTTGCGAGTGTCAGGGCATGAAGCCCAATCTGAATCTGTAAAAGCTTTGATCTGAAAAGAATTGTCAACTGGAAAAAATAATCCATGTCCTAGAGTGGATTTAATGTATTGCAGAATACGATAAGCAGCTTGTAAGTGAGGCTCACGGGGCTTATCCATATATTGACTAAGCCTATGAACAGAAAATGTGAGATCTGGCCGTGTAATGGTGAGATATAATAATCGACCAATTAATCTTCTAAAAATAATAGGATCAGCCAATAAAGTGCCACTGTCTTTACTGAGTTTCAAATTTTGTTCCATTGGAAAAACTGCTGATTTAGCACCAAGAAATCCAGCATCTTGTAATATCTCAAGTGCATACTTACCTTGACATAGAGATATACCTTGAGGAGATCTTGCAACTTCCAAACCAAGGAAGTATTTAAGACCCAAATCTTTCAGCTTAAATTTAGTGTCCAGCAACAGTTTTAAATCATCAACAGCAAGTGAATCATTACTGGCAATTAAGATATCATCAACGTACACAAGAAGCGCAATAAAGGAACCACCATTGGAACGAGTAAACAATGAATAATCAGCTCTAGACTGATTAAAACCAAGCTCAAGAAGAGTATTAGAAAACTTAAAAAACCATTAACGAGATGCTTGCTTCAAACCATAGAGGGATTTGTTTAATTTGCACACTTTGGACTCCCCCTTAGTATGAAAACCAGGAGGAAGTGTCATATAAACTTCCTCAAGTAAATCCCCATGTAAAAAAGTGTTATTCACATCAAGTTGAACCAAGACCAATTCTGAACAGCAGCTATGGCAAGAAGGGAACAAACAGTAACCATTTTTGCCACAGGAGAAAAAGTTTCAGAATAGTCTAATCATTCACATTGGGTATACCCCTTAGTAGCCAAACGGGCTTTGTAACACTCAATAGAACCATTGGCTCTATATTTGATTTTGTAGACCCATTTACATCCAATGGATTTTTTCCCAATAGGCAAAGAGGTAACAGTCCATGTTGTATTGTTTTCTAAGGCTAGATTCTCGGCAGCCATAGCATCTCTCCAATGAGAGTGCTTGACTGCCTGATAATAAAACTCAGACTCTATATCATTAGTTATAGCAAGAGCAAATGATTTATGTTGAGGGGATAGTCTATGATAAGAAAGAAAATGATTGATATCATGTGGAATACCTGCTGGTATAGGAACAGGACCTGTGGAATTTGATGTAGAGTGTGTAGTAAGAGAGTTGCAATAGTACTGCTGCAAATATCCAGGAGCTCCTCTATGTCTAGATGATTTACGAATTGGAGGAGCTGTTTCAGATTTTGGTACAGGAGCTGTTTCAAATTTTGGTACAGAAGCTATTTCAAGTTCTGTTTCAGGGGTTGTTTTAGATTCTATCATAGAATCTGAAACTGAATGAGTTTGTGTGGATGATGATTGTGGTGCAGTATTTGTAGTGGGAGAAACTGTATTTTGTGAAAAAGAATGCTCAGCAGGGAGTGAAGAGACAGTTGAAGGCATATTATAGTGTTCAAAAATTGATGATTGACTTGGAAAATTATTAAAATGCACTGACGTTGAAAAAGGAAAAGGAGATTTAAAGGGAAAAATATGTTCATGAAAAAAAAACATGTCGTGACACAAAGGTATTATTTGTAGCAAAATCTAATAGTTTATAACCCTTAACACCAAAGGGATAACCAAGAAGTATACACTGTCGTGCTCAAGGATCAAACTTAGATCTTGATCTAAGTAGAGAGGATGCAAAACAGAGACATCCAAAAGTTCTAAAATGATTATAAGTGGGAGGTGATTGAAAAAGTAATTCACAAGGAGATTTATTACTCAACAAAGGTATAGGCAATCTGTTGATAATATGAGTGGCTGTAAGAATTGCAACACCCCATAAATGAAGAGGTAAATTTGACTGAAACATTAAGGCCCGAGCAGTGTTTAAAAGATGTTGATGTTTACGCTCAACAACAGAATTCTGTTGAGGAGTTTCAACACAACTGAAATGATGGATAACACCTTTAGATTGAAGAAAAGATGTTAAAGAAAATTCAGTACCATTGTCAGTACGAATTTTCTTAATTTTCTTATGGAATTGTGTTTTAACAAGTTTGAAAAATTGAGGAATAAAAGAAGAAACATCATATTTGCATATTAAAAGATAAATCCATGTGGCCCGTGTGCAATCATCAACAATTGTCAAAAAAAATTTATGACCTTCAACAGTTGGAGTAAAAAAAGGTCCCCATACATCACAATAAACCAAATCAAATGGAAATGCAGACATATGAGAGTTATGAGGAAAAGGCAATTTCTTTTATTTGGCCAGAGGGCAAACAAGGCATGGAGAATCAGTAGCTAACATGTCAGGCACAATTTTATGTAAAAAATTCATTCTAGAAACAAAAGGATGACCTAATCTATTATGCCAAAGTTCAAACAAGGCACGTTTCAAGGATTTGGAATAAACAAACAATTGTTTAGCTATATTGGATGCTATTACAGGTAAAGAATGAGGTTGAAGTAGATTGTTGCAGAAAGTAGAGCCCTCCCTTGTGTCTACCCACTCCAATCAGCTTCCATTGACTCAAGTCCTGTATAAAAACAAGATTAGAAAAGAAAGACAAACAACAAGTTCGATTCAAGGTTAACTTGCTAACAGAAATTAATTGGAATGAAAAAACTGGAATGCAAAGAACATCTCTAAGGATCAAATCCTTAGAAATGTGAACAATGTCAATATGTGAAACAGATACACTTTGGCCATTTGGAAGCTTAACAGTAGTGTTAATGACTGGTGTGAAGGAAGAAAAAAAAGATGTTGATGGAACCATATGATCTGTGGCTCCCGAATCAATAATCCAAGAAGACAAATCAAGATTAGTAGGTAAAACACAATTGGAGGAAAAAATAGATGGAATAGAAGAATAGTCTATACCAGCATGTGACACAGAGGAGGTAGTAGGATCAGATGGCTGAAGCATAGTTAATAGCTGCTGATACTGAGACTCAGTTAATGAAAAAGGAGAAGCAGCCAAAGAAGTGTTGTCAGAGACAACTTGATTGACCATGGACAGCGGCCGTGGCTTGAATTTGTATCCAAGAGGAAAATCGTGAAGCTTGAAGTATTTCTCAATAACGTGACCAACAAGGCCACAATGCTTGCACACAGGACGCTCTTTCTTGTACACAGGCTTCACAGATCAATTAGTATCATACTTAACAGTAAAAGCATGATTGTCATGTGAAGATACAGGAAATATAGAGATCGCACGTTGCTGTTCCTCTTGTAAAACAAGGCTGAAAACCTTGTTAAAGGAGGCAAAGGATCCATTAAAAGGATCTGAGCCTTAACAGAGGTATAGGATTCATTCAAACCAACCAGAAACTGAAGTATGTGATCTTGTTGGACATAGGAATTAAGTGTGTGAACAGCTCCACAAGAACAAACCAGAAGTGGTTTCTAATTGATTAATTCGTCCCAAAGACCTTTCAGCTTAGTAAAAAAGGCACTAACAGCCAACTGGCCTTGAGAAAGAGTCGAAATCGACTTTTGTAATTGAAAAATACGGGGGCCATTCTTCTGAGAGAATCGCTCCTTGAGATTGTTCCAGATCTCATGTGTTGTATTAATGTATAGAATACTAGCAAAAATCTTAGGCAAAACAGAGTTAAGGATCCATGAGATTACCATACTATTACAGCGCATCCAAGAAGAATAGGTTGTACTGGCAGGATCTGAAGATTTGAGAATGGATCCATCGACGAACCCTAATTTGTTCTTCTCAGAGAGCGCCATGTGCATCGATTGACACCATGAGTGATAGTTATCACCATTTAGGGATTGTGCAACAAGAACAGTACCAGGATTGTCTCTTGGATGAAGTAAGAAGGGGCTGGATGAGTCTTCCATGGGCGGTGAGGATTTCGAAGCCATGAGAAGAAACAGAAAAGGGGAAAAAAATTGCGAGAGAGAGACGTGCAGAAGAGGACTTCTATAAAACTGATACCATATTAAGTGTAAAAACACCTAAAGTAAGAATACATATGTGCATATTCTGAATTAATTATTCTGTAAAATGATACAAGATATTTATACTACAATGAGTAACGTAACAGAATGAGGATGAGTGAAATTACATATAAGGACAGAATGACAATAACATATTACAATAAAACTTTGATACAAGTTATTATGAAATGTAATAGTTTCAAATCTATTTCCTGTTGTTGACAACTCCTGCATAGAAATTGTGTTGAACAATGGTGAGCTCTTTCTCTCACCCTCTCTATGTTCACACACTCACACACCCACTTTGGTTATCCACTCACAAATCCTCTCTCACAGATCGCACTCTCCCTCCTCCCCATTGTGCCTCGCTCCTATCTAGGCCCCACCGTAGGTCGCCCCACATCACGTCGACAAGCCTTGTGGTCTCTATATGTGTGTGTGTGTGTATACCTCTGCCTCGAGGCCTTTATGTGTGGGTTCTGTTGCCAAAACCTCCGTCTCTATTACGCACTACCGTTTTTACCACACCAGTAAGCCCTGTTGTCACAGTCCGTACCACTCTCCATATTACATGTTGTCTCTCCAACCCATCGGGTTTTTCCTTCCACAGTCAAACTCTTTTTCTCTAAATTTAGTTTGTAACCAACAAATACCAACAGAGTCAACCTTCCACCACCAAGGTATGCTTGGATTGATTATACCACTCATTTGATTTTCGTTTCTCCCACTGTTCGATTATCCCCCATTTTGAAAATTAATGTCTAATGTGCTTGTTGAATGCTAATCACAGAGTATTAATTTCATCTTAGGCAAAATTGTTTCACTCACAAAACCCTAATTTTCACCACTCTGGGACTAGGTAATGTACCCACGAGCTTTAGGCTCTTAACCATTGCTTTTATTTGTGACTTGTGTATTTGTGGTTACTGGAAATATATTGGTGTTTGCTAGAAATGTATGCTTCCTCTGTTTGTATGTTAGAATTGATAGTTTATGTTATTCATGATGGGTTGATGTGTGGCTATCATGTGTGGCTGTTGGGATTGATGTGTCACCGTTTGGGGTTGATATGTGGCTGTTTGGGATTGATTTGTGGCTATTTGATTGTTGGACATGTCAGGAAAAATGTAGGTTGGTTAATTGTTTGATAAAGAGAGAGTAAGTGATTTTGAACGTGTGGGCTGTTTAGTTGACTTGCGTATTGTGAAAGGTGAGGTGAGTCTGAGAAGGATGGGCTAAACTATTAGTGTACTGTGTATTGAAGATTGTGCTGTGTGATTTTAGAAAATGAGGATCTGTGATGAAATATTTCTTAATTATGGCTGTTTTTTAACTCAATTGTTTATAGGCTCATACTATTCTTTCGTAGGATTATGGAATTTCTGTTAGCTAGATTTTTGTGCTTGTCTAGTTTATTAACGTGTGAGCAAATAATTTTCAGGTCGAGGTGGTTTTGATACTTAAAGGGTACAGGCTCAAAATGTAGATAATACACTACGAAAGTCAGGTATGCAATGCACTTTTCTTTGCCTAAAACTTGACTGGTGTTACTGTTATGAAAACTTGCATGCCTTGTTATGAAAACAACCCCAATCACCTTTTCTACATTACTTGTTATCTGAACATGGAACTAGAATATTTTCCTGTCATGACTGGTATAGACATGAGCATTTTCAATACTTTGTTCTCAACAGTGTAAAAAAAGAGTGATTATGAAATCTGAAAATTTGTATATGATCATGTGATATTTATTTATTAGTACTCTATTCTACAATAATATGTTTTATCAAAAAAACCTTTGGCATGACATTTTGTTTTTGCTTCTATCTTGACCTTACCATGGGCGTAAAACTGTGGCCTTTGTTATTATGTTGGTACCAATATCACAGTTTTCGAGTTTGCCCACTTTAATCACCCTCAGTACATTAGTAACTTCCACACTAAAAATTAAAGTAGACTAGGAAATTGTACATGACTTGACTTTAATGGTGTGATTGAAAATCTCCTATACCTATAAACATGTACAATGACATATATTTGGAACAACATATATAGTTTATGCATGGGATGTGACAATATACAAATTAATAATAATCATGTACATGAATAAATTAAAGAGATCAGCTAATTATGACAAGTATTGGTCTACACAATGATCTGCTTTCTGTGGATTCTATCTTTCCATAACATATAAAATTCTCAAGTGGATTTTTAGTTACATTAATAGATGGTTTATAGTCCATGTAAACATATCAAAAGTTTATTGTGACGCCTCCACCCTTTGCTTGGAATGGAATGGAGGCTTAAAGTGTCGTGACATGCAAAACAAGTCTACATACCCCCATTCATGACAGTTAATATGCAATGTATCCTATAAATTCATTTAGTAGTATACAATAACAGCAGCGGAATAAGGGTGAGTAAATAAAACTTATGCCAGAATAAAATAAAACATCTCAATATCATTCATGACCATCATAAGCCCAAATCATAAGATAGCATAATCATAGTACAGTTATTCTTGATAAGAAGTCTTCATGGCTAAATCAACTGCTTCATGTGTTCTAATGCACGAGGGCTAGGGCTATAAATATCAAAATGAGATCTAATCTTTCATCAAGATCTGACTCCTCTTCAATTAATCAGATCCACTGGTCAATCTGGTCTGTCCTAATTGGGTCCTAACATAACTTCTATTATTCCGAATGTGGGTCAACAAGGGGTAAAATTTACTTAATATCTCAGTAAGTTAGACAACCAACATGCACAAAGATAAATTATGCATAATGAATGATAAATATGTAATGCGTACAATGCAGAAAAATTAATATATTAGTATATGTCTCCCATCCAGATTTCTCAACATTTTTAGAAAACTGAGAAACATTTTCTTATAGAGAATATTTTTTTCACTTGAACTGCCAAAAACATATATTTCATCATAACGTTTCATTATTTTTAGCAATTCATATTTAATCATAACATTAACATCATAACATATAGTATCGTCACAATTCCTCATATGTACTGTGAGTACTTGTTGGTGACCGTAGTACAACTCATGTTGAGACTACATTGAGTTGAGTTTTACTCCTCTTGTTCTTAATTAAACTTTTGAACTTATCAAAGGTAAATCACAACCTTTGTGGTGTTCCTCCTTGTAATTTGGGTTCTTGAGACGGGTTCTTCAACGAATCTAGATTTTAATATAATCTAGGTTCTTGAAACAAGTTCTCATCGGGTCTAGATTCTCCATCCATTGACTTGATTTTGGCTTTCTTGGATGAGTTTTCAATTTGATTGTGAGTTCAAGGGATTTGATTCCTGCGGGTTCATATCAGTGTTCTTGGCCTCTCTTAACCTTAAAAGGTAGCTTGAGAGGTGAGGCTTACCCTCACACTTATAAACTAACTACCAGCCCCTTCCACAACCAATGTGGGACAACCCCAACATTCAAAATAATAATATTCCTCGGGCCACTAGACATAAATTACTGTAATCTCACGCATGAGGATCATGAGGAGTACTACTTAATTTCTATACTCTACGATCAATCGATATCAATTAGTTTTTAATGATCAGACATTTTTAAATGGTGATAACCTAGCTATTGCATAGATAACCCCCTCCCCCTTATTGGAAATACTGGTTCATTGTCTATCTCCCAGCTTAAAACGTACAATTCAAAGTTCAAACTTGGTATCCTTCGATCAATCCATCCATCTCCTTCATTTTTATTTATATTACTCAGCAGCTTGTTCAATTCTTAGCCACCTGGCATTGATTGATCATGATCAAAACATTTTTACTCGACCAATGTCACTCTTCATTCTAAATCTTATAATTATCCCAAATCATGATGCTTGTTGATATGACATGCATGTATATTTAAAGTGGTTTTGAGTATCAATCACTTCATTAGTAGCTACTTAATTCAAATGTTTAGTATAGTAAGTGTAATTTGGAATAATAAGATTTAAGATGAAGAACAACAATATTTTTCTTTTTCTTTTTCAACTTTTCTACTTATTCTTAGCCACTGCCCGATAGTACTAACCGATGATCGAAGAAATTATCTGGACATCACCTATCAATTCCATGATAAAACATGTATCATGCTACTTTAATTATTGATCTTGAAGTGGTTGTTTGGAAAGTTAGATGAGATGAGAAATCCTTGTTTTATCCCAAAACTTCCCATAATTTTCCCAAGCATAACTCAAATACAAAATACTTTTCAATTTCAAATTTTCAAGTTTTTCATATAATCATTAACTAATCATTACAATTTTTTCAAACTTTCAAATAAAACATAAAAAACAATACAACTTTTTTAAATTACAAAATAAAAATAATGTTCAAACAATATTATAATTTTATACTATTTTTACCCAATTGTTTCTCTTTCATTTTTCAAAACTCAATAAAATATATATATATTAATTTAAACCATTTCACTACTATTCACAAACAATTTTATTACTATTCACAAGATTCTCATCTCATCTCATAATTACCTAAGCAAGTCCATAATGATCAAATAATATATTATATGTAAGGAGTTGGTATTGTTATTTTAAATTCATGCCTTTCGTTCTTCCGTTGTACGTAGTACGTACTAAAATCCTATCAGTTTCTTAGATCAATCAATCAATGCATGTATATATAGACAGAAATTAGCATATATAAAAGAATTGCAAAATTTTGTTAGAATGTGAAGTTTGCTGGAAGGGATCAGAAGATGCTATCAGCTTGGATTCAATCAGGTAGAAATTGAGACTGACTCTTAAATCCTTAGCAACTGGAAAGGTAATGCGGTAGGTGATTCTCTCGCCAAGAGTGGACCTAGGAGCTTAAATATGGATTGGACTAGTGATAGAGATAGGTTGCCCAACAATTTAAGAGGTCTTCTACGCATCGATAGAATTGGTCTTCCTTACTTGCAGATCTCGTAGTGCTTGTTCCTGGTAAGTTCCATCGGATTTATCATTTGGTTTATATGCTTACTTTCTTGTTTCCCTGGCAGGTTTGTCTTTTGAGGTATTTGATCCTTTTAGGCCTCTTTTGTATTGTGGCCGGTAGCTTTAGGTTTTTAATGCCTGGGTTTGGGCTTTCTTAAAAAATTGATTCGCATGATATTATATATGCTGAAACAGGTCAAATATCTCATCCTGACCGCCCAATTTTCTTAATTCCTCACGTGTACGTACATCCACACCGAGTCATTCTATATAATATGGAAACTAATTCTATACTTGTAATTCTTTTAATTATATCCCTAGCTAGTGAAGTGGGGTATCATTAATCATGATCATTGACTTTCATCACGATCGATCAATATTTTTAATTCTAGGTAGGTATATAATATAAATATATATATTCATGAAATTTTATATAATATATGCTGTTCGATCGTCTCATACATGAAATATAAGCTGGATCGATCATGATTTCTTTTTTTGTCCCACGATCATGAGTACTATATAACTGGTACGTAGGTATCTAATTAATTATATTAATGTTATATTTTTGGAATATTCCCTTAATTAAAAAATTTATAATCTTTTAAGTCCAATGGTTACTTTATTTTCGGACATATATTAATTCCCATTCAATTTAATAATGAAGTTAGGTGCGGACGTGCCATCCTCCTGCGCGCATATATGCACCTTCCACTTAATATTCTCTTGATTAATTTGTTAATACAACAAGAATTGTTTGCTCTTTGACGGAATAAAACACGCGCACACACACTATATAAGTACTATATATACGAAAAGTAAAAATAAAAAAAAAGATAATTGCTTGCATTTGAATGTATAAGTATTAAGACCTGTTCCAGGACCTTATAAACAAAGCTCTTTGATCAACACGTTTTTGACTCAGGATGGAATGACTACCAAGCAATAATCGTAACTATTTAACTATATAAGAGCAATACCTAGATCCGTCGATATTATTGATGATTTAGACTTCAGATGGTGAGAAAATGCCCGGGAGATCAAGAACCTCATGGTGTCCTGAAGAAGACCGAAAGCTGAAAGCCTACATCAGGCGATACGGCATTTGGAACTGGACTAAGATGCCTGAAGCTGCCGGTAGGAAATTAGCAAATGATCTTGAACGTTATATATATTTCTATTAGCTTTATCATTCGGGATGTCTGCATGCAGTATTTCTTTTAGCGTCCTAATTACATGGACGAGCCTCTCATGAATACATTAAAGATACTTTAATTCATTACCTATTTTCTTGCTTCTCACTCTTCATAATCCTAATACCTACATGGAAAATTTAATTAAACGGTTGAAGTGTAGAGTCAAAATTCGAATTCAGAATCTCTGTTTTGATACCGTGTGAAATTACCACTTATCCCAAAAATTTAAGTAAGCTGGTAATAAGAAATAGATTTAATTATTTAAATTTTTATCTTAATTAACACTTTCTTTTATTTTAGGTTTGACACGATCCGGGAAAAGTTGCAGGCTCCGATGGATGAATTACCTTAGGCCTGACATTAAGCGGGGGAACTTCAGTCAAGAAGACCAAGAAACTATACTTAAGTGGCATGAACTGCTGGGGAACCGGTAAGTACATTCATTACAAATTCTATATGGAAACTATACACAATGTTCTTTAATTCTTTGTTTTTTTGGAGCTTAAACCTACAATGCTCATTCATATCTAAGGTCGTGTGAGTCTTTTCAAAGGAATTGACACTCAAACTCTCATCATGATTGATATTACATGCAGAATTAATACGTGAATGTCTAAAGTGCATTATAATTTGCAAATGGTGATTGAAGTCTGGTAGGCTTTTAGAATCAGTTTGAAGTTAACATGAACAATTAACTTTCCAATCGAATTAGCATTTCTTAATTTCTCACGATTGACATCACATGGATAAATTACAACATATATGGCTTCTAGAAGATGGAAAAGCAAAAGCTTTCAGACTTCAATTAAACCCTAATGTTGCAGATATTGTGAAGAAAGAAAAATCTGGCTCTTCTAAATTGCTGCATGCAGTACTTGATAATGTCGGTCTTACTATCTTCAATTTATTTCAGATGGTCTGCAATTGCTGCAAAGCTTCCTGGAAGAACCGACAATGAAATAAAAAATTATTGGCACGCCCACCTTAAAAAGCGCAGTAAGAACAATCCGTCATCAACCACTATATCAGAATTCGTGGGAACATCCGAGGAAGTTGAAGCTAACAAGAATGATTCTTCTGGGAATCAAGATCACCTACTTTGCGATTCCCCCAAAGTGCCAAATATGGATGGCCTTAACGGTATACAGACGTCACCACAAATATTATATATGTCCGTTAATGATGTGATCTCTTCTTCAAGCAGTACTGATCCTCCAGCTGAAGATGTTATAAACCAATACATGGTAGATCAGGGCGATATCAATTTTAGTTCTTCCAACGCATCTGAAATAATCCAAAGTATATGGGAGCTGCCATATTTTTCATTCCAGGACATATTCATGCCTGAAACAGACCCTGGATTTATGGCTCCAACTACTTCGATGTGCCACCAAGAGCCAATGTATTCAGATGTTTGCTATGATGCTGTATGATTTTTGGGTCGATTAATGATCAATGCAAGCAGCAGAACTGCATGTGATCATGTACTGATAGTGTCTTTGTTCAAGTGTTGTTTTGAGCTAGTGGAAGTTGTGAACCTTGTCTTCAAATGGTTAGTTTGCAATAAGCATCATGCATTTGAATATCCACGACATGGTAATTTAAGTGTTTCAATTCTCTAGCGAAGTTGCTCAAGTACAATATCGAATTGGGAAAAAATACAGACATATTCGAGATGCGCTAATATTGGGCAGAAATTGTGTACAAAGATCATCAAGGTTAAACATGCATGAGCTGATAAACGAATTAGTACAGCCATGTACTGCATGCATGCCCATCGATCTTCTCAATTAGAGCACCTGAAAATAAGATCTAATCGAACATATGGCACCCACTAAAAGGACAGAATAGTTAGCCAAGTCGACTTTGAAAATAAAATCCCTGTTAATGCACTCGAATTAGGTCATATCCAATTATTAGCATATGCAAGGCTAAAAGACTTCTAAAACCACCCCGGCCCCGGCCAGCTACTAATCTAAAGGCCGTTAAATATGATTTATAGTCAAATTAAAGGAGAGCAAACTCTTATACAAAGGCCGGCAAGTAATTAAGGGAGCAAAGGGAAAGGACTCTAACTTTTGGCCAGGTATATGAAAGACATTAAAATGTTGTAAAATTAGGTCCTTACCATCGATCTTCTTCGTGATCTAGTCTTTATATAGAATTATTAAGTTTTAAGTTTTTCTCTATTTTTAATTTTTTTTTTTTATGAAAAACCTTAATGAGAAATATTACAAACGTTTATCAAGCCATCTAGCTTGAAAAATAAAGTTTGGAATACAATTCTACGACATCACTAATTGTTCAACATTCCAAACACATCTGGCTAGCCTATGTGCTGCCTCATTTCCTAGTTGGCATACATGACGACTGTGACATTCTTCAAATAGCATTAGGCCCTTTTGGTTTCATTCAGCAAGTTCCCTAACATTGCATCAGATTCATGTTCTTCTTGAAGACCCTTCACAATCATCAGACAATCACTTTCAACTATTAGCTTTTTAATGCCCATATAAGCATAGAGTTGAAGATCTTTAAATATAGCTAGCAATTCAATGGATTCAGGGTCAGCCACTTCATTTTTAATCTTACTAGCTGCCATAACGATATCACATTTTTCAATTTTATTAGCTTTTTAGTATAACATGTCTAATTATATGTTATTTTATTTTAGTAAATTAGTATTATGTGTTATAAATTTATTATACTATATTTATTTCAATACTACTGTCTAACTTATTTCTATATTTGATTATGTATGGTAGTAATATTATGATGTTTAAATGTACTAAACTATTATTAGTCTATTTATATTATGGTATAAGTATATTGTTTTATAATAATCAGCTCATACTACTATGTTATTAAATTTAACTCTATAAATTCTAGTTATATAACCACATAACTATACTAATATGTATGATCAATATATAGATAAATATATATTTTTAACATATGTATAATATCGAAGTTAGGTTCAAAGTCACAGTCAAATTCCCAGTCGTTGTGGTGCCCTCAACCCCCACTTATGTTTTAGTGGAAGTCGTGATGTCGGGATGCTAGCCACTCAGGTCATACACCCTAGCCCATTTTGACTGCAAGTTGTGTACATACATGCAATACAAGAGTGTGCAATTATTTTGCAGTGAAAAAATAAATAAAGCAGTTATTAATTCTAACAATACTAGAAAATTTAAAATTACATCACCAAGCTAATGTCCATAAGCCACAATTCGTCCAAACTCCACTATAAAAACACTATAGGCATCCGAATTAAACCAAGCCAAATAATATCACGTAATACAAAAAGGGTAAAGAACCCAATCTTCATTCCTTCGACAGAGCTGAACCTTCATACTCATACCCATTCTCTGCATCAAAGTCTACAGTTCCGCAGAACGGAACTGCAGATGGGGACACTACAATGAGATTCTGCAAAATTAGAAAAAGTAAGACCAAAACTAACACTTATAATACAAGCAAGTGAAAAAATAAGAAATTATGCGAAACAAGAAATTTCAAGGAATTATAATATTTGCAATTTTTCCAAACACGTGTATACCCATTTATCACACAAAACACCACAAAAAAAAAAAAAAAATCACATTTTTATTTTGAAAATAAACATTTGATTAAAATTTGCACCATGATCTCCCCTATTAACCATTCGCACACTCTGACTCCCTTCATCACACCATGGTTAACGACCATGCGTGTGACTTCGTAACGAGATATGCCCAGCTCCATACCCAGCGCAAACATGTCCAGGCACCCTCTAGCCTCTGCCAGCAAAGAGGCAACAGAGATAACATGAGAACGTTATTGTCTCACCCTAGCCTATTGTCATCAAGTGACATCCCAGGAGATGTCACTCAGTTTTACACACTCCCGAGTGTCCAGAAGAGCTCAACTGAGATAATGGCTCATATCGGCTTGGGGTCGTGATCCACATAAAATCCATACAATCATTTTATTAATGCATGCACCATGATCTCTCATCTGGACCATCTGCACACTCTGGCTCCCTTCGTCACACCACAGATAATAATCATACATGTGACTTCGTAACAAACGATGCCCAGCTCCGTGCCCGGCACATACATGACTAGGCATCCCCTAGCCTCCGTTAGCAAAAATGCAATGGAGTCAACCCAACACCGTTACCATCTTGCCCCAGCCCATCGTTGCCTGAGAACAACGAGGGGATGCCACGCAATTTTATGAGCTCCTGAGTGACCAAAGAAGCACCACTGAGATAATGCCCCATCTCGACTTAGAGTCATGACACGCACTCACTCACATGATCTTTTGACACAAAATCACCAACTTTTCAATAGAAATATTAATGAGAGGTAACAAATATAAAGCAGCCAAACATGCAATAATTAATTATTGAATGACATAGCAACAATGTAAAACATGTAATAAAACAAAACACAATATTTAACAGCAAACCAATCCCAGCATCACACCAAACTACATGTTTCATTCCTAATGCTTCAAGGGCTCTTGGCGACCACACAGATTCACAACCAACTACCATTTAATCCCAACACTCAACAAGGTCCTCAACCACTTCACAAATTCACAACCAGTCTACAAGTCAATCCCAATGCTTCCCATTGTTAATTCAATCACAATTCATAACCAAACTAAACAAAACAAAGTTCAACAATTTTCAACCATAGGTATTTCAAATTTAGTCCAAGAAACACTTACAGCATGAACATGAATTTTTTAGATGATGGAAGCATCCCAAACTCAACGGCTAGTCATGGCATCCCCGTTAATAAGTGATGCAGTGGTTGCACGGGTGCATTGTGGCAGTTGATCTGTTGCTTTGAAAAGAAACAATTGTTATTCTAAACCTATGCTACATTCATACAGTTGAGACAGTAGCCATGGAGAAAGGGATGAAGGGGTTGGGTGGTTGAAAATCTAAAATCTCAGGGAGAGGGTGCCACAGGCTAAAGAGCAAAGTGCGACATGCGGTGCGTGATAGGACCAAAAGATATGCAATTGTAGCGGGGAGGTGGGAGAGGTGGTGGGGCCTGGAAGATTTGAGGTGGTGGTGGTTGGCAAAGCTGGGGTCACAACAGTGACTCACAGATAGGGGAAAAGAGATGGGGAGCATGTTTAAGGCAAAGGAAAATGAGAGAGTGGCGAAGGTGTTTTTGGCGATGCATGGTGCTGAGGCGTAGATGACAGTGGCAGTGACTCTCATGATGGAGATGAAACAAAGACAGAGAAATGGAAAGAAAGCACGAGATGAAGTAGAGAGGGAGATCTAAAGGAGAAGTGAGATCGAGAGGGAGGGGATCCTATTGTTGGTGGTGCAACAAGATAGGGTGACCGCAGCGGTTAGGGTTTTGACACCCAAACATGATTGAGCCTTTCAAGAAGGGAAACAAGAGATTGTGGGTGTGTGAGTGGTGGTCAGAGGGTGAGCTAGAGGTGGGGATTTGAGCTGGTATGTGAGTGTCATGGTGGTTGACGACGTGGGTGGGGGATTCCGGTGACGGTTGATCCCTATGAGAGTAAAATAGAGAACGAAAGGGGAGAGAGAGAGATATGCATGCATGGAGGTCATGTGAGGGGGAGGTGTAAATGGCGGGGAGGAAGAGAACGAGAGGAAGAAAAGGCTTAGGCTTTTATCCCCTAGAGCCAAAACGATGTCGTATGGGGTAAAAACCAAAACACCTATTGCAACTACCACCGTTATCCACCTAACCATTTGATAGTTGCTGATCATACATAGTGCAGATAGAGAGAGAGAGAGAGAGAGATAGAGAGACACTAACAAGAAAGATACAATTGCTGATCATTCATGATGGAGGACGATGGGCTACTTGCTTTGTTTCTGTTAGTGCAAAACAGGGGCTTCATCTCACAGTTTTTTAGGTGGGCTTTGAGGGTGCGACACCAGGCATGGAGGCAAGACGTGAAGGAGGCTGGGCAAGGAAGGTTTTTCAATGTGCATGGAGGAGCCATGCTTGTTGTTTATGTTGTCATGAAATAGGGGATGCAGAGGTTCTTCCGTGGGACAAGTTGCTTGCTTTCTCAATGGTGGTCTGGGTTCGCTTACAGTGCAAGAGGCACCAATGAAACTAGGTCCATATTTGATGTGGGCGACGGTTGTGTTGCGATGCAGAGGACGACAATGATAAGATGGAGACATTGCAGTTTGCAGTTTCTTGCATGAAGAAGAAAGAGAAGCAGAGATTCTTAGGGTGGCGAAGGGATTGACAGTGTACTCAGGGTGGGAGGACAGCAGAACTCATGGTGGAGAGAGAGAGAGAAAGAGAGAACAACTAATAATAAGTTTATATCAGCTTCCTGTCTTGCACATGTTGTACCGACAGATGATCTTGAAGAAATGTCTGACTTTCATCGTTACTTCACCACACAATCTCTTGGACCTCGATAAGTGAAGTAACAATGAAAGCCTCACATTTCTTAAGGATAATTCTCTGTTCATTCATTGCAAGAAAAAAATTTTGTATAAGCTTATTATTATCTGTGTTACACCTTTACTGGACGGCTAATAATAAGTCAATATCGGCTTCCTGTCTTGCAAATGTAGAAATGGAGAATTATCTTGATGAAATGTGTGGCTTTCATTGTTACTTCACTACACAATCTCTCGAACCTTGACAACAATGAGTGGATAGTATCTAAAGTTCAATAAATGATGGCCTAGAAATTTTGGCATATGAATGTTTAGATCAATTTTTAAATTACTAGGGTGGAAATAGAAACATCATTTAAGAATAAGCAAAATCATATTGTACGAAACACAACTTTCGTCGCAATGTTGAGGAGCCCGTATACTAGGTAATACATTATTTCATTATATTAATTCCATTCATTTCTCTTATCTGTTATACCATCAATCTAATTTTGCTTCTTATTTTAGAAGCCTTGTCATTTAAATTCAGAACAAGAGAAGTTGTGGAGGGACTTAGCCATTCAGCGCGAAGAAATGCTTCAAGAGATGCAGATGATGATGCTTCAACATTTTATGCCTCCACTTCCATTTCACACATTTTGTAATTTCTTTTAATATTTTGTATCATGACCCTAACTTAGAGTTTGATTGTAGTTTCATAACATTTTCATAAATAATTGTTGGATTGTATATTTGTTTGAATTTCAAGTTTAATTCCTACTATTCGAATGGAACTTCATTTGTGTGAACACGTACCCTATTTTATGTTTGGAACATTGTAATTGCTATTCGAGTCATTAACATATGATGTTCGAATTGTGACATAAATTGTTCGAACCATATACGGTTTCAGTATTCAAACAAGTTGCATACATCTTCAAATGCACATTCGGACAAGTATAACAAAACATTTGAATGTTCATCACTCCTATTCGAACAGCAATAGCGTTATCCTATTTTGTTCGAATGAAATGTTAATACATCCAAACCATTTATGTCACATTGTTCGAACGTTCCATCACCCTTATTCGGACGTCATTCGAATTAGGAATTTTCTTATTT
>QEOT01000908.1:13921-40353 GCA_003123785.1 Pterocarya stenoptera | reverse complement strand
CGACAGCCTCGATGAAGACCCATGCCACTTCAGAGTGAAACCATCAGCCCAATGTGAACCTCAACTCTTGCACTTGACAACGTTGCACCAGAGAAGCATATGAGTGGCCTTTTTACACCATTGCAACGAGGCCTCCCTAAGACACAAAAGCCCAGTTGTGTCCAACCACTTACACCCAACACCAAACGAAAACCACCGCACCACATGCCCCTCCATGCTAAACCAAGTAATGGCCACCTTAAAGCACCAGACAAGATCATGCGAACCACTTCAAATCCTCTGTCCAGCCATCGCCCACGTACAACACTGACCTAGTTTACTGGTCTCCTTCATCGTAAGCAACCACCCATCAAACACTCATCCCCAAGTTCGACCTAATGGCACAACCGAATCTCAACAAACAGATAAAGCTCAACAAACTAATAAAGATCAAGACCAAGTCAAACATGAAGCTACAAATAACAAATCCTAGGAGAAAATCTAGGAACTAATAAACTCTCTGTAAATTTAAATATATTCAAATGATGTAACAGATTGAGTTTATCCAAAAACATCTATAAATAAAACAACATGTGATCCTCCTGAAATAAGTGAGGAAACATTTATGCCGACTGTTTTTGTTTTGATTCTTTATGGTATCTAGAGCCACAAAGACTTGCGTCTCTCATCCATGGCCTCCAATGAATCCTCTACCAGCAATTCTTCTTCTCCTACTGCTACCAGTTCCATTCTTCCCACCCAACTCCATCATTTCATCACAATCAAACTCGCCAAAGATAACTATCTCCTTTGACAAGCTCAATTAATCCCATAGCTCCATGGTCAAAACCTTTTTGGTTACCTAGATGGCTCCATTCACTGCCCACCTATCACCATTCCTTCCTCTACCAATAATTCCACACATATACCCAATCCCGGATACATTCACTGGTCACAACAAGATCAAATCATTCTCAATGCCATCCTCTCTTCCCTCACTAAATCCCTTCTCACTCAAGTTATTGGTCTTACAACTTCTAAAGATGTCTGGCTTGCATTAGAGAAAACATTCTCATCCACATCCTCTACCCGTATCCTCAATATTCGTTTCCAACTCTCTACCCTTAAAAAGGCCTCCCTCACAATCACCGATTACTTCACCAAAGTTAAAAACCTCTCATATACTCTCTCTGCCATAAGTCATCCCCTTAGCTCCTCAAAAATCACCTCATATCTCCTTGCTAGTCTCCCCTTCTCATATGACTCACTTGTTACTGCCATTACCACTAGATTAGATCCCATCTCCCTTGATGATCTCTATGGCTACCTACTCACTCATGAAAATCGCCTTGAGCAACAAAATAACTCCAATGAATTCAACTTACCCTTAGCCAATATTGCTACCTCCTACTCTAGTCGAGGTGATCGTGGCTCATCTTCAAATAGAGGTGCTCCCCACTATGGCAATCGATCTAGAGGTAGGGGGCGTGGATTCTAGACTTATTCTCCTCACCCAATGTCACATTCAAACAGACCTCCATGTCAAATATGCTCCAAAATTAGCCATACAGCAACCACCTGTTGGTACAGATTCAACCAAAAATTCCAGTCTCCCTCCACACCCAATACTCAAGCGAACATAACTCAATCACACACACCTCCCAACCCACCTCCTGCACCCCAATATGATCAAAATTGGTACTTTGACACTGGTGCCACCAATCACATTACCTCAAACCTTAACAATCTTTCCCTCAATACCAATATCTACACTGGACCTGATCAAATTCAAGTGGGCAACAGACAAGGTTTGAAAATTCTTCACACTGGTTCTTCTCTTCTTTATTCAGCTTCAAAGTCTTTCTTTCTCAACAAAATCTTACATGCTCCTGAAATCAAAAAGAATTTATTGTCAGTTTCTCAATTCACAAAAGACAACAACGTTTACTTTGAATTTCACCCCTCTTTTTTCTGTGTCAAGGATTTATCCTCGGGAGCTATCCTCCTCAAAGGACCGAGTAAAAATGGCCTCTATCCTATGCATACTCTCATATCTTCCTCCAACAGTCCATCTTCTTACATTGGTCAAAGCTTTTCGGTTCCACAATGGCATCCACGCCTCGGACACCCTGCTTTACGCACAGTGAAAGAAATCATCTCAAAGCATCATCTAGTAGTCACCAAAAATAAAAGTTTTCCAGTTTGTCATGCTTGTCAGTTAGGGAAAATTCATAAATTACCATTTCATTTATCGAATTCTATTTCTTCTACTCCTTTTGAGTTACTATTTATGGATGTATGGGGTCCCTGACCCACCGAGTCTGTTCATGGCAATAAATACTACTTAAGCATCGTTGATGATTTTTCTAAATTCATATGGCTATTTCCTATTGATGCAAAATCAAAAGTTGCATGTACCTTCATCAATTTCCAACTTCAAATAGAACGCTACTTCAATTGCAAAATCAAAAGCATCCAAACTGACTCTAAAGGCAAATTTCAGGCTCAAAAATCGCATCTCCTCAAATCTGGCATTATTCATCGTCTGTCCTGCCCACACACTCACAAGCAAAATGGGTCTGTCGAGCGCTGTCATCGCCACATCTTCGAGACTGGTCTCACACTAATGGCCACTGCATCTATTCCCCACCAGTATTGGGATGATGCTTTCATCACTTTCACCTATCTCATAAATTGCCTCCCTTCTCCAATTATTCAACACAAAACTCCACTTGAGCTTTTTTTCAACCAAACACCAGACTATACCCTTCTTCGCACCTTCGAGTGTGCTTGCTGGCCCTATCTAAGACCATATAACTCCCACAAAGTAGATTACCGCTCCGATCTTTGTGTCTTCCTCGGATACAGCCCCAACCATCGAGGCTATCGTTCCGTACAAGAATCCTCGAGCCAAATCTTCATTTCCAGACACGTTATCTTCGATGAAACTAGATTTCCTTTCCAACAAAAGAGTCCATCCTCTACCAATTCACAAAACCCTTTCACATCCCTACCCTCATCTCTCTGTGTTTCGCAGACTCCACCTTCGCAAAATGATCTCTGTATTTTGCAGTCTCACCGTTCTACAAATGACCCACTGAATCTATCAACTAAAACGTGCCCAAACTCCCAACCCGAGCCCAATCCTGAAAACCGAAACTTGCATCCTATGACCACAAGATCCAAAAATAATATCCACAAACCCAAAAATCTCCCCCCATATATGACTCCCACTCTGCGGGCTTTACTCACCGAGATCTAAGAACTTGAGCCCACTTCCGTCTCTATTACTTCAAAAAGCCCACATTGGAGACAAGCCATGAATGAGGAATTTCAAGCTTTACTTGACAACAGCACATGGGTCCTATTCCCTCCCAAGCCCAACATAAATCTTGTGGGCTGTAAAGGGGTCTACCGCATCAAGAAACGGGCTAATGGGTCCATAGAACGCTACAAAACCCGTCTCATTGCAAAAGGCTTTCATCAAGTACCAGGTATTGATTATGATGATACCTTCAATCCTGTGGTAAAACCCACAACCATTCGAACCGTTCTCTTTTTTGCAGTGTCACAAAATTGGCCCATTCGACAACTAGATGTCAAAAATACCTTTTTACATGGAAACGTACAAGAAACAGTTTACATGACTCAACCTCCTGGTTTCTTTGATCCATCATGTCCTGACTATGTTTGTCACCTTCAAAAATCTCTTTATGGGCTCAAACAAGCACCACGGGCTTGGTTCTCAAGACTCAACAATAAATTGATAGAAATGGGTTCTACTTGTTCCAAAGCCGATACTTCTTTATTCATTTTCAAGTCCAAACAGTCTATTATTTATTTACTCATATATGTTGATGACATCATCATAACTAGGCCTCACAAATCTCTTTTACACTCAATCATTACAAATCTGCAGTAAGATTTCACCCGAAAAGATCTTGGGCCCCTTCAATATTTTTTGGGTATTGAGGCCCTAGAGGATGACCGTGGATTTTTTCTCTCACAGCAAAAGTATATTTTTGACCTGCTTAAAAAGACCAATATGCTACATGCCAAGCCAGTGAACTCTCCCATGTCCACAACAGCCAACTTATCACTATTCAAAGGTGATCCTTTTAGTGATCCAATTCTTTATCGCAACACAGTTGGCTCACTCCAGTACCTCTCATTTACAAGACCAGATCTCACATTTGCCTTTAGCAAAGTATGCCAGTTCATGCAACATCCCACAACAGATCATTGGACTGCAGTCAAACGGATTCTCCGCTATCTCCAACAAACCATCCACCACGGCATTCTCCTCTGCTACACTTCATCCATCGACATACATGCCTTCTCCGACGCCGACTAGGCCGGTTGTCCTGACGACAGACAATCTGTAAGTGGCTACTGTATCTACCTTGGTTCTAATCTAATCTCCTGGAGCTCACACAAACAACCAACGGTATCATGTTCAAGCATCAAAGCAGAGTATCGAGCAGTTGCCAATACCACCGCTGAAATTATGTGGCTTCGTTCTCTCCTAAATGAGCTTGGCATCTCCAGTCCAAATTCACCAACACTTTGGTGCGATAATATAGGGGCCACGTACCTAACGGCCAACCCCCTCTATCACTCACGTACGAAGCACATAGAACTGGATATTCACTTCGTATGGGACCAGGTTGCCCAACGACAACTTCAGGTTCGGTTCATCTCAAGCACAGATCAGATAGCAGATACATTCACCAAAGCCCTCCCTATTGCACAGTTCTGCACTCTCCGAGACGATCTCAATGTTCACGAGCTCCTATTGCGATTAAGGGGGCGTAATGGCATAACCGAATCTCAACAAACAGATACAGCTCAACAAACTAATAAAGATCAAGACCAAGTCAAACAAGAAGCTACAGATAACAAATCCCAAGAGAAAATCTAGGAACTAATAAACTCCCTGTAAATTTAAATATATTCAAATGATGTAACAGATTGAGTTTATCCAAAAACATCTATAAATAAAACAACATGTGATCCTCCTAAAATAAGTGAGGAAACATTTCTGCATACTATTTTTGTTTTGATTCTTTACAACCACCCACGCACGTCCCTAAACAGCTATATTTTGCACCATCTCAGACATAGCAACCATGACAAAAGCCACCCATAAACAGACACATGACTCTAATCCACCTCCAAGCCACAAACCTCAAGATCCCCTGTCTTAACTAACCAAAAGCAGAGCAAGTTTCTTGCTCATTCCTCCACCATGCACTACTGCAGCACCAACATCGAAGGGTCCCATGTTGCTGAGCATTTCATAGAGACACAGACGAACTAAAACAATAACTGACACGTCCTCTCCCTCTTGCTCAATGACTCTCTCTGTATATCTCTCGGCCAAGCTCTCTCACTCTCTCTCTATGTAAGTTAAATCATGTTCTCTCCCTCCCTAGTATTGCATACATATATATATATATGAATATATATTATGAGTTGTATTTGTAATATTAATGGGTTATGGATTTGAGTTATCTAGTGTTATGAGTACGGGTTGCACCTAAGAAACACCATGCATATTTCAGGTTTGCAACTAGGTTCCGAGTTAAGAAATTTCAAGCGGTGTCAAAGGCAAAGTCACAAAAAAAAAAAGCTTTTAACGTGGAAAGATAAAGAGCAACCAATGGATTGGCGTGATTTTGTTTTAGGAATTCATCGTTAAATTATTTTAAGAATGTTGTATGAGAATCAAAGTATTAAGGAAATATAGGTTTTTATGTATCAAGTTCTAGTTATGAAATATGTGCTCAATCGAAAATTTACGCAAATTACATGACTATTTTATAGGTGTTAATTGATATATCTATGGCACTGCTGTGAGAAAAATCAAAGAAATTAAAAAAAAAAGTCTTGGTAAGCGGGGTTCTTATGCTAGACTTTGAATAAAAGAAATAGACTCGGGTTTATTTTAGAAAAATATCCATGTTTTGTTATGAAAAGAAATTTGAAACAACCTCAGTTATTTATTATGCATTACTAATGAAATCTATATAAAAGATAAAAGTATTTCTCTCATGACTGGTGTGAACATGAGATATATTTTCGGCTATCTATTTCTGAATTATGTAAAATGAGTGAATATGAAATCTAAAAATTTGTGCATGGTTATGTTAAGATGCCTTAAATGTATTTTGATTATGTGAAAATGATATGGTTTTGTTGAATACTTTGTTTTGATATGATGTGACATCTGAAGACTTTCAGCATGACATTCTAATTTTGAATCTGGCACTGTTTTTGCTCTGCTCTACTCTAACCTTACCACAGGTGTAAAACTATGGCCTTTAATACTAACTTCTCTGTCTCTGAGTGTATCCACTTTGCAAACAAAGTGGTTTTCAATGTATTTTTTTCTGTGTGCACACTCAGGTCTTCGAGACTAATAAAGGAAATATTCACTTTTGTCTCTGTCTAGTTTAGCCACTAGGGAAAGCACAACCTTACCACGTGGGTTAAACTTGGCCTCTATTTTGATATGATGCTCTGATACTGAGGCGCCCCCAACCCCGCTTGGGATTGGATGGTGACTGAAATGTCAGGATATGTAATACAAGGCTACATACCCCTCGTACATGACAGATAATATGTCATGCACCTAAGTATACTAGAAGTATGCAATATCGTTGCAGCGAAAAATAAATAAAGGTCAAAAATTCTAAGCAATGCAAACAACAATTGCAAAGTACACGGTACCATACTATAAAATATTAACACTTTGTCCAAGATGATAACATTGTACCATAAGATAAAATATCCCAAAATATCAATTATCAAAGTTTTGTCTCCCAAAACACGGGACCATCTCAAAAATATTGTTTCTCAAAAGTTGAGGCCTAAAAACCATAAGTCTTATTTACCAAAATAACTAAGTTTCTTTTTCATTCATTAGGGTTCAGGTTTCAGACACTTCTCTAAAATCTTATAGGCGTCGTTCTCTATTCCTGTAACAACTTCTACCATTATGGTTTGGAAAATGGTAGTGTAAACTACCATAATGAGATTCAAGAAATCTCAGCAAGTAATTACACAACGTACAATAGTTAAAGCAAGCATACAAGACATACATCATGAAATGCGTGCATGGACATGTACTTGACTTAAACAGAAACTTAACATATACATTTGACCATTTTCAAAGGACTTGTACAGACTTTGACATTTAGACACTTGGGGTTGTGATAAAACATTTAGACTCTAAAAAGAACCACTTTCTTTCGAAAACATTTTCCCAAATGACATGTGACATGTGACATATGGAATGCCATGCATGAAATAACCAAGCATAACATGGTCAAATCATAGCATGATTACCTGAAATACATGAAACATCCAGACACATTCATGAAACCATGGGAACATACTTAGGCCGAAACACTTGGGGGTAACAATTGTGAGATTCATCACTTAAACATATTCCAATCTTCAAGCATATAACATAGGAAACAAAGTATAGTAAAAAAAGCATGAAATCATAGCATTTGACTAAGATCCGAATCATTCAAGACATGGCGTGGCCGAAACTTCATGTTGCATAAACCATCATTCTTAAACAAGTGAAAACTGAAACATATTCATCACAAATTCCAAACATATAATTTGCTTCCATAGATTGATACAAGATGCTATTAACATAATCAAACAATCAATCAAGAAATAGCTAACATAGCAATGAAAAGATTTATACAATCAAATACAAGTGTTAACCAAGAGTAGGTTGAGTGTATACTTACAAAAATCTGCACATAGAAATATTAGCAAGCTGTAAATCCAAACATTCTATATTAGAAAAGTAACTAAAAACCTCATTTCGTGTTCTTGAGTGTATGTGTAAATTTCTAGGGCAATACTTGTCTATATCCATTCGACTTCTAGGATTTTTGGGGTAAAAACGTCTTCATTTTACTCTTAAAGTAAAGCAAAACCCTAAAAGATACAAGTAGTGGCCAAAAAACATGGAGGATAAACTCTTTTCTCTACTCGGCTTCCAAGGTTTCCTAAGAACCTTAAATCATTTTCAAAAAATCACAAGAAATTGTAGGTGTTCTATCTTTCTCATTGTCCAAATGAGATTTGAATCTCATTTTTGAGTTGAGCAAGTAATGTGTGTGTAAAACTTAGAGGGAAAAACATATTCTAACCTTGACTAAACTTAGTGTGCCGAAATCTCCTCTTGAGATAAGAAAATCCTCTCGTTTGGTTGAAGAGAAAGTACAAGGAAGTGAGGGAATTTTCAAGAAACTTACAGAGAGTTGGATGGAAAGGGTGAGAGAATACAAAATCGAAATTGGCAAAAAGGAAAAGCCCTTGGTGTGTGGTCTTCCTCCACTTTTATAGAAAACCCTTCATTGCCTCATTGGTGGTTGAAATCCAATGCATGCAAGACAAGTAGTAAAGATTTCATTCTTCTTTTCTCTTTGGCTAAAAATACCTCTTGGGATTCTTCACTTAGATTGCATTAGGAAGGTGAATTTTTGGGGTTGGCATGTAGGGTTCCCTTCCCTTGGCCGAATTCCTCTTCTCTTCCCCTTATGCCCTTCCTTTCTTCAAACAATTGAGTGTTTCTTCTAAGGGTAACATGGTAAAATGTCATATGACTCTTCCTTTTCCCAAACAAGTAACCTTTGGCATGGATGACATGTGGCATTAGACATGTGTCATAGCTTAGCCATCCACCTCCTGCTTCTCTTCCCAAGATGATGCTTCATCTTCCACTGCTCCTTCCCTAGGTGACCTTTCATGTTCTATTGGTCCAAATTAGCCTAGGTGACAAGTGGCAAAGGAACATAGTGTTTGGGAGTGTGCTAGCCGAATTTCCTAAGGGTATTCTTGTCCTCCAATACAAATGTCTCTTCACATATCCTTCTAGAAGTTCCATGCATGCTTGACAATTGGCAAATTCTTACTAAAATTCGAAATTCTATGAGGCTCCTTTTGGTTTCCCATGCAAATCTCCAAGAAAGGCTCCATTTCACTTCCCTAAGCTTCCCTTCCCAAGATATCTTCCTTGGAACTCGAATTTGGGCAAGACAAAGGGTCTAAACATGTGGGAAGTGATCTAGCTGAAAATTATTAGTCTTCTCTAGGTTCCTTTTGTCCCTTGATTCATCTAAAAGGTTTCTTACATAGTGACAAGTGTCAATTTGTCTATGGTAGGCATGTAGGCCATTCCTTAGTATTTTCCTACACTTCTCTCACCCATTTTACCCATTATCAGGTCTAGATTCACAATGTAGCATCTTCCTGCCACATGGCACTTGTGACAAAATCTGGGCCATGGGCCTAAAGCCAATGGGCCTAAGTTTTTAAACAAGGCCAAATCTCACAAGGCATTCTTGGGTTAGTCCTCTTCTGGGCTTAACTTATCATTTCCAAAATTCTAGGGCTTTCTAAATTAACTAAAGCTCCCAAATAAGTCACGACTACTAAGCATAAAATCTATGGGTCATGCTTACGCAAGTTTGGGTCATCACAGATACGATATGACATGAGATGATATGATGATTATCCTCAATTATGTTATTCAAAAGGACTTTTGAATATGAGTATTTCTGAACTGTCACTCTAATATTTTGAGAACATGTTCTGGTTCTACTTTCTAAACTGTGTGAAAAAGCTCATGTTTAGATACTAGTACATGTTCTCTACTTGTTGAGTTTTTGATAACTTACCCCTTATCTCCACAATATTTTCAGATGTTTTTGGTGTTTCAGCTAAAATTGAAGAATAGGGAGCATGGGTGGTAAGGTTTTGTGAGCATAGTGGATTATGTACAAATAGGGTACTTTGGTTATTGGAGAATTTTATTCAGTAGTTTATTTTGCTGTTTTAACTTAATATTTTGGATGATTGACATTTATTTTGAAACTTGGTGGTGTTCTTAGTTAATTATTTTGGAAGTAGTTGGATTAAAACAATGAGATTTATGTGTGATTGAGCAATTGGAGTCATATATGTATTGTGAGATACGATTTTAAGTTACAAGAAGTAATTCTCTGACACATTCGAGACCGGGGCGTTACAAAAGAAGTATTTTGTAAAGTTCCCTACGTAATCGTATTGATGCAATAAAAGCTTGTTTGCTCACATATTTTGTCTCCACTCAAAAAACGTAGTTGAGTCTACCTCCTGCCTAACACAAAGCCGAGTGTCTCCACTCACCCTCGACGAAGAAATGAGGAAAAAACTTAGTAAAGTGTTTCCCTCCTCAGCCTAAAAATGTGGTCGAGCCTATCTCCTGCACAACACATAGCCTAGTATCTCCACTCGCTCTCAACGAACAAAAAGAGGAAACAACTTAGTAAAGTGTTTCCCACTTCGCCCTAAAAATGCAATCAAGCCTATCTCCCGCCTAGTTTAAATTTGAGTGTCTCCACTCCCCTTTGGTGAACAAAGGAGGAAACAACTCAATAAAGTGTTTCCCTCCTCACCCTAAAAAAGTAATCTAGCCTATTTCCCACCTAGCGCAAAGCCAAGTGTCTCCACTAGCCCCAAGTGAATAATGGAGGAAACATCTTAGTGCTCCTCCTCATCCCCAGCAAAGGAGGAAACCTTCTTAGTTTCCTTAACAACAAAACTAGGTGCCTAATCATAAAGGTTATCTACGAGGACAAACCAAACCAAGTGAATCAACACATGTTCATATCAAAAGTGAATCAAAACCTATTCATATCAAAAAGTCAGAAACACGACCAAAAAGATAGTGCAATGTTAGAAGTTTTCACCAAATCATTATACCCAAATTCAACCCTGACAAATAAAATGAGGGAGTCAAGAGTTGCAGCGAATTGGAGAGGAAAAGGCATCAGGCATCTTGTCCCTACCTATGGAGTCGAAGACTTGATAAGTAGCATGACTGGCCTTGATATATTTCAGCTTCAACTTTTTCAGGTTAACCTCGGGATGGGCTAGTAGGTGATCTCTCAACTGCTTAAGACCAAGCTTATCACCAAGGTCATAAGCCTGATTATGGATGCGGCGAGCTAAGGATAGATGGGAGAAAGTCAAACGATCTCCTC
Organism: Pterocarya stenoptera; assembly: GCA_003123785.1. NCBI lineage: Eukaryota > Viridiplantae > Streptophyta > Magnoliopsida > Fagales > Juglandaceae > Pterocarya > Pterocarya stenoptera. Next base: position 29,320 of record QEOT01000908.1, on the reverse strand, counting down.
TCGAGACTCTTCCAAGTCAACCTCCAATATGATCACCTTAAGATCTAAAGTTGCCAATCTTTTCTTGTAGCCTTCTGAAACTTCATGTAACTGCAAGAATTTCTGGTCATACTGCTTAGGCTTCTAATTGACTTCTTCAAATTGGGCTTCAACACTGGCTTTCTCACCATTGGCAATGCTGAGCCAAATAGATTGTTCCTGTTGGGCCTCCTCAAATTGAGCTAGGCAATTGGCGTAACATGGACCGCGCTTTTGAGCGATCACAAAGCGCATCATTCTCCTCCTCCAAGACCTTCTCCTTGAGATGACACTGTGCCACCTCCTTCTAAGACTTCCCTAAATCATATTGGAAGTTGCCCACCTTCTACCATAGAAAGGCAACATGATCTTCCAAAGAGAGAGAGTACGACTCCAACTGGGACATGCTCCTAACCATCTCATCCCATTCTACGCTAGCTGCTAAGATGGCATGATGCGCCCTCCCCATAAATGAACCCATTGACTGGTTCTCCTCCTCTAAGTCAATCTGGCTACTAACGATTCAAGCCGCAAGATGATCAACCTCCTAGGTAATGAAGCAAGTCGGGACTCAGGAGTAGAAACACACAAAAGCAAAGATAGAACGTATCACAGATAGAAGAGCTCGAAGCTTCTACACCCTAACACAAACGGCTTCCCCCTATGACTGCCAACTTGTAGGGTAAGGCCGGTAGCATGGGAACTTAAGGGTCCAAGCAGCCTTGAAACAATAACCACTCCTGTGAGGGGCACGAAGCCACCCATCTCACTAACACCATGGGAGAACAGGGCACCCGAAGGACATTGAGGAGAGAAAACTAGAGTTGCAAAAACATCTTTCCTCGATTGCTCAATTGAGCCCGAATAGTGGCACTCAACTATAGGATCACTTAGCAGCATAGGCGAGGAAACATCACCTCCCACTAGTGCAGTATCACCATTCCTGGCCAGCCCAAGAAAGCCTAAGGGATTGCCTCCAGCTAGGGGCATCGCCTGGAAACGTGGGCTAGGAAGTACTACCCCTACCAGAGAGGTACTTAAGGGCAAGGAAAAGATAGACACTCAACCACTTTTAAGGTCCACGCCCATAGGTTCATCACGAAGAGACTCCAAGAAAACAAAAGGAATTTTGTGGACACTATCCCTAGAAATCGTAGAAGAGCATTGAAGGAGGAAGGACCAGCCTCCAAATTAGAAGGTTCGACACAAACACTAGCAGCCAAACATGCCTCACCAAAATCATCATAAGAAGCAGCCAAAGTCATTGAAATAGTAGGGAAGTCTCCCAAAGGCAGAATGAAGTAACACTTCAATGTCATCCTCATTAGAAACAGAATCGTCACCTGACCCCTTGCGCAAGAGAAGTTGGTTGTACAACCACCAAATCAAGTGCCATAGAGGATTCAACTTCCAACACAAGGGCCAGGTCATCCTCGACTTGATTCATGATTTCCTCCAGCAAACTTGACAAAAAGGAGGAAGAGAGGACCGAGCCACTTCCTCGAGGAAGTGAAGTAGCCTGAACAGATCTTTCCTCAGTGGAACTTGACTCATTGAATAGCTTAGCCTTGCCTTGAAAAGTGCTACATTCCACATGACGCTTCTTACCATTCTAATGCAAGGGGGCAAAGAACCTCTCTTCTGCCCCCAGGAAAACAAAGGGGCACCCAAGAATGGGCAACCAAAGACATGAGCCTGAGTGGGGGGAACCACAAACCTATCAATATTAGCCTAAGTAAGAAGTATTTTTTACCAGGTCGCGCAATCTTTTGCTCCACTTAAGCATAAACCAAATGCAAATGGGCTTCCTCCCAATCGAAAAGAATAATGGTAAGATCACAATCTTCCGAAATGGGGCCCCATGCTGCACGAATGGGAAATTCACGATGGCCAACCTTACCAAAGGGAAACTCCCAACTACTTTCATAAACAAAAAAGAACTTCCTATGCCACTCATTAGCAAGAGAATAGCGACGTTCCAAGTGCACCACTCTATAGCTGGTGCAAGACCAAAAGCTACACAAATTTCCATCTATCCGCCTAGCGCCATGGGTAAATAAAAATTGTCTTGTCATGAGGCCAGGGTATTCCTCATCAGCAATCCCCAGAACCTGTCATCATGTGACACAGCACACCACTAGGATCCTCCAAGCATTGGGAAAAAGTTGCGACGAAGCAAGGCCTAAAATGTCAAGCACATCGCGAACGAGGAGATAGAATGTAAGGTGAAACCCCATAAAAAACATGAGAGAATACAATGCCACTTATGCAACAAAGCTTTCAAAATCAACCACCACTCGGCAAAACTCTCGCAACTCCAATGTCCCAGAATAGGAATCCTATACCAGTTTCTCACAAGATCTAGGTTAACTCGAGACATTGTGGCGGAACATTGGTTCCCATCAAAGTTCAAAGAATGGTGTGGGCCAATTTCCCTAGGTGAGTCCAAAGAATTGTGGCGTCGGGTGGACCCCGCATTGTATGCACTAGAGCGCGAAACTTCGAGGGAAGCCATCAAGAAGTAAGGAAGGGTTTTGAGAAGAGAGAAGAGGAAACACGAAACCAAGAGAGCAGAAGTGAGAAGAAGCACAATGAAAGAGAGGGAGTTGGAAAAGGAATGAAACGGTAAAAGAGATGGTATGAAAAAGCAAACCAATTAGGAAAGCTCGGCGTTGTTTGAGATTTACCCAATAAGACAAAAAACTGTATCATGTGAAAAGAAAGCAAGAAGGGATACGAACAGCCTCTCAAATATTCTGAAGAGACACGAAGGTAGAACGACGCACTCCTCTGACATAAGGGCATGCGTAACAAATAAGGACAGAATCTGGGTAACAAAACGGCTAGAAGAGAAAGAAAAGTCCCATCACATTTATGTGATGAGACTTCACAGGGTTATTGGAGGGAGAATGATCTCCCCTCACCTATGGACCACCCTTGCTCTTTAAAGGCCCAGGGCCTATCAAAGCCCACCAGCCAATATCAGATACAGAATAACCACCAATGGGCGCATTAGTAACAGAGCCCAAATTAAAAGGCCTGCCCAAGGATACACGGTCTTTACACCTATCACTCCATCCTATGCTCCATATATAGAAGAGGACAGTCCACATTTGAGGTAAGGTAATTTAAGTCTCATATTCATAAAGAGATTATACAAACAATCTAACTTAGACATGGAGGCGTTTGATACCATTCCGTCCTTTTTTGGATTTTTTGGTGCAGGTTCGCTAAGGGTGTTCAGAAGGGTGCAAAACATTTCCACAACACCTACGATCGATTGATAATTATGAGACATTTTTAATGGTGATAACCTAACCCCATTTCTCTTATTGGCAATGCTTCATTGTCTGTCTCCCAACTTACAGGTTACAGTTCAAACTTCAAACTCTCTTGCTGTGAGATTAGGGTATTCCTTACCAGTAAGCCCCAGAACTTGTCGCCATGCAACACAACACGCCATTAGGATCCTCAAAGCATTGGGAACAAGTTGCGAGGGAGTAAGCCCCAAAAAGTCGAGCACATCGTGAACGGAGTGGCAAAATAGAAGGCGAAGCCCCACCAAAAACATCAAAGAATAGAATGCCACTCGGGCAGAAAACCTTCAGAATCAACCACCCCTCGATGAGACTCTAGAGAGTCTAATGTCACGGAATTAGGTCAGCTCAAAACGTTATGGCCGACCATTGGTTGCCATCAAAGTTTGAAAAATGATGCAGGCCAATTTCCCTAGGGGATTCCAAAGAATTGTTGGGTCAGGAGGACCCCACATTACCAGCACTAGAGCATGACACTTTGTGGGAAGCCATCAAGAAGTAAGGATTCTGAGAAGAGAGAATAGGAAACTCGAAAGCAAGAGAGTAGAAGTGAGAAGAAGCACGATGAAAGAGAAGGAGTTGGAAAAAGAATGAAATGGTAGAAGAGACGGTATGAACAAGCAAACCAATTAGGAATGCATGGCATCTTTTGAGCATTACCCAATAAGACAAAAAAAGCGTATCGTGTGCTGAAAAGAAACTGCCAAGACGTGATACGAACAGCCTCTCAAATCGTTTGAAGAGACATAAAGGTAGAACGACGCATGCCTCTGACATAAGGGCATGCGTAACAATTAAGTACAGAATTTGAGTAACAAAGTGGAGAGAAGAGAGAAAAGTCCCATCACATATATGTTATGAGACTTCGCAAGATAACTGGAGGGACAATGATCTCCCCCCACCTATGGACCACCCTTACTCTTTAAAGGCCTTGGGCCTATCAAGCCCATGAACCAATATTAGATACAGAATAATCATCAAGGGTGCATTAGTAACAGACCCCGACTTAAGAGGCCTACCCAAGGATACAGTCATATTCAAAGGGAGACTTGAAGATACAAAACTTCTTCCCTTTATCCACCCATTATCCAATAGTACATAATTCAAATTATAACTACAGTGAGCTTTATATCAAATAGAGGATTGAGTTGTTACATAAGCCCTATCACTCCATCATATCCTCTATATATAGAAGGGGAAAATCCACATTCGAGTTAAGTTGATTTGAGTCTCATATTCATAAAGAGATTATATAAACAATATGACTTCGGTATCGGAGGTGTTTAATACCCTTCATGTAACACCCCGTATTTTAGTGTATTTTAAGGAAGAATTATTTTAATTAATTTAATGATTGATTCTCTAGTTTTAGAATTTTGGGAGTTTTAGAATATTATTTTATAATATTTTAAGTTGTGGAAATTATTTTATTAGGCTTCCTTATTAATTATTGTTTTGGATTTAAATTGATCTTTAATTTAAATTGACTTGTTTATGGCTTTTAAAATTATTATTGTTTTATTTAAAGTATTTCACTGCGTTTGATTTATTTTAATTAGTGTTCTGCAATTTAATTGCTTTTTATTTTAAAGAATATTATTGTTGGAGTTTAATATTTTATTTTAATTAGTTTTAAGTTTTAACTGATTTATTAAATTTACTGTTTTAAAAATAATATTTTTGAGGATCAGTTGTGACTCGAAAGTAGTGAGGATTGGACCTCTTTTTTTATCCCATCTTTTCTTTTCCTTTTTCCTTTTTCTCTTCCTTTTCTTTTCTTTTTCTTCTCTTTTTTCTTCCTCCCCGTTCGGACAGCCCAGCACGTACTCTCTCTCCTCTCTCTCATGTGCAGTTCGGATTTCAGCTTGCCGTTGCCGTTGCCGACCGTCGTGGTCGACACCGCCGGTGCCATTCGGTCCCTCAGCCATCGGCGACCTCACCCATAAATTTTCAGGCCGGCTAACGCCGCTGTTAGCCACCAGCAGCCGTGCGAAGCTGTAGGCTTCTACTTGCCATTCCGCCGCCGTCCAGCCACCATTAGCCACCATTTCTTCACCACTTCATCACCGGCACATTGCCATCCTAACCGACCCATTTTTGATCCCGATCCATCGCCGGAGCTGCCCATACGAACACCCTCTCCGATTTGTACTTCGTGACCTTAAACCGCCGTTTCGGCCGCCAGCCACGGCCAACTTTCGATATCATTAGCTTCACCGACCTCATTAGGCCCTACCTTATCAATTTCAAGTCTTCGTTTGACAACGTTGGAATTTGGGTTTACAGTGTATTCGGCTACAGTGTTTTTACACTGTGGAGTTGCTGTTTTGGTGCTTTCAGTTCCTCTGTGATCCTCCTAAAATTATTTTCAAGCGTTGTAAGTATATCTCCAAAAGACGTTTAAGACTTTAATATATTTTTGCACTAAACTGTTTTATAAACTGTGTTTTGGTTATCTATTGGTACTGATAACTGTTGGTTTGTTGGTAATTGTTGCCTTCATGGCATTGTGCACGCATGCATGGGTGTTTGTTTTGAGAAAACTGTATTTAAGGCTTTTTGGGTGCATGTGTATCACCCCCAAGCTGAGATGGGATATTATCTCGGTGGAGCTCCTCTGGACACTCGGGAGCGGAATATACTGAGTGTCGTCCCCTGGGGCTTTTGCCCGGGACTTAGATGGGATGGTAGCACTCTCGATCCGACTCCGTGACTCCTCGGGCTGGCGGGGGTCAGAAGATGCCTGGCTATGTACGCGGTGGGCGCGGAACTAGGCATCACTCATGTATCACTTGCACGGTCATTACCCGTGGGGTGAAGATGGGAAGCCAGAGTATGTGAATGGTCCCTAGGGGAGGCCATAGTGCATACGGTTAAAATTGAATTAATGTAATTATTTCTGGATTGTTATTTTGTGCCAAATGGTAATTTTTGGCGTGTGTGGGAAAATTATGATTTTTGAGAAATGGTGTTTTCTCGGGTTTTACGTTTGGGCATCATGTGCATGCATAGCGTTAGTTGTTTTAATATATTTATTGTCTTGGAGCATTTTGAGTTTTACTTACCTGCAGTACCATCTTTTTGATACTGTAGATTTTGATGCAGGTTTTGAGGAGGTTAAGCCCGAGGATGCGGCTCTGCCTAAGGAGTAGGGACATTGGCTATATTTTGTGTTGAAGATTATTGTCGCTTTTGCTTATTGTATTTAATTTTGATTTGATGTTGTTTTGTAACAAAAATGGTATTATGTTGACATGTGGATTTTTAGTACTCTAGTATTGTATTAAACTCTGGTACTTAGGTATTTGACTTAACCTTTCCGCTGCGTTTTATTTAATGTACATGTGTTGCTTTGCATACACTCAGCACATGTCGATGGGGTGCGTGACCACGTTGTCATCATCCCGGTGTCTCGATTTTCATGTGTGTCTGTACATGGAAGTTGGGGGCGCCACAGATGGTATCAGAGCAGTTCGTCTCTGGGTAAAGCCACATGTCCCATAGGTGCAGTACCAAAAAGTTTTAAAGTTGGGATTTGAAATGATTTAATTTAAAGTATGTTGTTCTTATTGGTTTTATTTATTTGAGTGTATACTACTTTGTTTGCTTATTTATTTTATTCTGTTAGTTTATTTTAATTATTTTATTTTATGGTTGGTTATTTTATTTGTTTTAATAATTTATTGTGTACTTCTTCATTATTTTATTCATTTTATCGTATATTATCTTGTTTATGGAATTTTATTTTATTTGTGAGATTTTGTTTTATTTTGATTTTATGTTGTTTGAGGTATATTACTTTAATTGTTTAATTTATTGTATGTTATTATATTTGGTTGGTTTTATTCTATTTTATTTCATGGCATTTTGGTGTATTTTAATTTATTTTACCATAATTAGATTTTAATCTGTTTGAGTTGAAAAGTCAGTTAAGGGCTACGCTATGACAGGAAGATCGTACGACCGTAAATGTCATTGTTAGGCTTGAACATTTAGTGTAGTAGGCCTGAACTCTTAGTGATTGGTTTGTTTTAATATCAAGACTCGAAGGGAACGACATGGTGTTGGTGGACTTTATGGAGTAGAACTCAAGTTGTAGCTAAGGTGGGAATAGCTTTAGTTCGCCTAGGTTACTTGAGGTCTTAAGATCCGTAGAATTATGTGTTGAGTCTATGGAGTAGGAGGTTGTAAGTTCAACGAACTTCAAGAATAGATTTTATGAGAAGTTTTAGCTAAGATTTGTGGTCCTATAGTTTTTAGGAAATAAGTTTATGAGATTTAAGGTGGTAGGTTCAACAAGCATTTGAGGGATTAATTAAATTAGAAGTTTTAGATTTTGCCGACTCGAATAAGCAATTTGGTATCATTTGGAGTTTTAGAATTTTGCAAGATTTATAAGGTGAGTGTTTTAGATTTAAGGTCATCGATCTTGTAGATTTCGGGGAATGATTCTTATCTTGTTTAAGGTTTTAGAATTACAGATTTGAAGGATTGATTTGTAATAGGATTTAAGTTTTTAATTCCCCGAGCTTGGTGTGCTAGCTTGATTTATTTTGGAGACTGATTAGTCTGTTATCTTTATAATGAGGTTGATCAGAGTTGAGTTACGGTTATAGAAATGTTTCTTCAGGAGAGTACAATTCTAGTCTCATTTCTTTTGGCTTGGAAGGTAATGATTTAGTTCGTGTATTTTCCGAGGATTGAAGATTCGGATCGAATTCAGGAAAATGATCGTTTTTAACTTGAGGTTACAATAGTAGGTTTAAGATTTGAGCCATATCTATTTTAAGGATAAAAGATGGTGTAGATTTGAGAAATAATTCTTGTTGATTTCGAGGATTGAGGTCTAGATGATGGAAATAGTAGTGGTGGGTCACTTGCACGTTGGAGTAATATTGATTTTGGCTAAGGATGCACGAGATCGATGCGTAATAGTTGTGAGATATTAAAGCATTAGGTCCATGAGTGTTGTGTAATAGTTTTTGGTGGATTGAAGATTTGAGTAGTATGGCTTGCCTTGAGGTTTAATAGTGTTGTGCTATTGGAAGAGATAGTCTTGCTATTACTAACTTGATAGGAGTAGAAGTGAGTGGGCGAGTTACTAAGAAGATTTCGTTAATGTTTTGGTGAAGTCAATGAGGGTTCGTAGTGAGTTTTTCCGTCGTTAGATTAGATAATATTCAGAATTAGGTGGCAAACTTTTGGGTTTAGGTTGTCGGGTAGTAGTTGATAAGTGTTCTTATCGGTTGACCGGGTTGGATTTGAGACTTTTAAGGTAAGTTCCTTATCTTAAGATGAGCAGGTGTATTTTGGGGTGATGCTACTTGTTTCCAATTTGGGATGTTGAGGTTGGTTGATATTGGTTTTCTGTCAATGATCCTAGTTGTATTTTGTGGAATATTAATTTTAATTAAGGCATCGGGAGTTAAATGAGGAATGAGTGATAACTCGTGGTTTTGGAAAATAGAGTATTTTCTACCAAAGTATAGTAAGAGTTTTTGGTTAGTAGGTATGGAACCACCTTGTACTCAATGGTATTAATTTTTATGAGGACATAAATTTTAAGCATGTGGCGAATATCAGAGTGAGCAGTAGAAGCGTGATATTTTTTGTTGTAATTAGGAGTTCAATTTTTACACTGATTTTGAGGAATTAGTGATGATTTGGAATTTTGAGAAAATACCTGTAATTGGAAATTGATTATTTGTTTATGTAATTTCATTGTTGATGGTTAACTTTGGAAGTGACCATTAAGTTACCAAAGCAGATTATACAACGAAGGTTTGGAGGTTTTACCGTATGAGTTAATAGAGGTTAGTTCAGATTATCAAATGGAGCTATTAATCATTGGGATTCCTTGGGTATTGTATTAAAGTTTTGTGGATATATAAATTTTGGATTACATGGCCGCTCTAGGAGTTATAGTCTTGATGTGCCATTGGGAGTCTAGTGTGAGTAGGTTGGATATTGCCATGTTTGGTGAGAAATGTGGCACGTGCCGTCAAGTTAAGGCTAAGCATCAGAGACCTGTTGGTAAACTTCAACACCTCCCTATTCCTGAGTGGAAGTGGGACTACAATTCTATGGATTTTTTCGAGGACTTCAAGTGGAAAGAACTCAGTTGGGTGATTGTTGATCGCTTGACCAAGAGTGTCTATTTCTTGTATAATACCAACTCTTTGGAAAAGCTGACTCGGTTGTATGTTAAGGAGATAGTGCGTTTGCATGGAGTACCCAAGAGTATTGAGTTGGGCAGGGACCCGCGGTTCACGTCCCTTTTTTTTGAAAGAGTTTACAGGCAACTTCAGGTACTAAGTGAAGGTTCAGTACTGCTTATCACCCTCAGACGAATGGTCAATCTGAGCGTACTATTCAGACTTTGGAGGATATGCTGAAAGCGTGCATCATGGAATTTTAGGGAAGCTGGGAAAATCATTTGCCGCTGCTAGAGTTCTCTTATAATAATAGCTTCCATGCCTCCATTCAGATGGCCATGTATGAAGGTACGGGAGGTTGTGCAGATCGCCCTTGTGTTGAGATGAAGTCAACGAGAGGAAATTAATTGGGCCTGAATTAATCCAAGAAATGCAAGAGCAGGTCCGAATTATAAGAGCTAAAATGGCAGCAGCGCAGAGTCGACAGAAAAGCTATGCTGATTCAAGGAGAAGAGACTTCTCTTTTGAGGAAGGTGATTGGGTTTATCTCAAAGTCTCTTCTATGAAAAGCGTTAAGCGCTTTGGTAAGAGAGGAAAGTTTAGCCCAAAGTATGTTGGACCTTTTCAGATTTTGGTGAAGGTTGGGGCTGTTGCTTACAGAATTGCCTTGCCAGAGTATTTTGGAGAAGTTCATAATATGTTCCATCTGTCCTCGTTGAAGAAATGTTTTGGTTAGCAAGAGCGGCGTTTTGTCGATCCAGAACGAATTCAACTTCAGCCTGACCTTATTTATGAGGTTGCCCTGACGCAGATTGTGGATTGGAGGAGCAAAGGTTGAGATCTAAGTCGATACCTTTGGTGAAGGTAGCTTGGGGTGATCCTTCGGCTCAAGATTTCTCTTGGGAAAGAGAAGCAGACATGAGAGAGCAATACCCGTATTTTTTTGGATGAATGTCGGTATGTCTCTTAAGCTTACTTTTAGTCGCATCTCATGCCTGTCTATAGCATTGATGTTTGACCCTACAATTTCAAGGACGAAATTTATTTTAAGGGGAGGAGATTGTAACACCCCGTATTTTAGTGTATTTTAAGGAAAGATTATTTTAATTAATTTAATGATTGATTCTCTAGTTTTAGAATTTGGGAGTTTTAGAATATTATTTTATAATATTTTAAGTTGTGAAAATTATTTTATTAGGCTTCCTTGTTAATTATTGTTTTGGACTTAAATTGATCTTTAATTTAAATTGACTTGTTTATGGCTTTAAAATTATTATTGTTTTATTTAAAGTATTTCACTGCGTTTGATTTATTTTAATTAGTGTTCTGCAATTTAATTGCTTTTTATTTTAAAAAATGTTATTGTTGGAGTTTAATATTTTATTTTAATTAGTTTTAAGTTTAAACTGATTTATTAAATTTACTGTTTTAAAAATAATATTTTTGAGGATCAGTTGTGACTCGAAAGTAGTGAGGATTGGACCTCATTTTTTTCCCATCTTTTCTTTTCCTCTTTCATTTTTCTCTTTCTTTTCTTTTCTTTTTCTTCTCTTTTTTCTTCCTCCCCGTTCTGACAGCCCAGCACGTACTCTCTCTCTCCTCTCTCACGTGCAGTTCAGATTTTAGCTTGCCGTTGCCATTGCCGACCGCCGTGGTCGACACCGCCGGTGCCGTTCGGTCCCTCACCCATAAATTTTCAGGCCGGCTAGTGCCGCCAGTAGCTGTGCGAAACCGTAGGCTTCTCCTCGCCGTTCTGCCGCCGTCCGGCCACCATTGGCCACCATTTCTTCACCACTTCATCAACGGCACCTTGTCGTCCTAACCGACCCATTTTTGGCTCCAATCCATCGCTGGAGCCGCCCATACAAACACCCTCTCCGATTTGTACTTAGTGGCCTTAAACCGCCGTTTCGGCCGCCACCCACGGCCAACTTTCGATACCATTAGCTTCATTGACCTCATTAGGCCCTACCCTATCAATTTCAAGTCTTCGTTTGACTCCGTTGGAATTTAGGTTTACAGTGTATTCGGCCACAGTGTTTTTACACTGTATAGTTGCTATTTGGTGCTTCCAGTTCCTCCGTGATCCTCCTAAAATTATGTTCAAGGCTGTAAGTATTTCTCCAAAAGACTTTTAAGACTTTAATATATTTTTGCACTAACCTGTTTTATAAACTGTGTTTTTGTCTTCTATTGATACTAATAACTGTTGGTTTGTTGGTAATTGTTGCCTTTATGGCATTGTGCACGCATGCGTGGGTGTGTGTTTTGAGAAAACTGTATTTAAGGCTTTTTGGGTGCGTGTATCATCCCCAAGCCGAGATGGGATATTATCTCGATGGAGCTCCTCTCGACACTCGGGAGCAGAATATACTGAGTGTTGTCCCCTGGGACTTTTGCTCGGGACTTGGACTGGATGGTAGCGCTCTTGATCCGACTCCGTGACTCCTCGGGCTGGCACGGGTCAGAGGATGCTTGGCTATGTACGCGGTGGGCGCGGAACTGGGCATCACTCATGTATCACTTGCACGGTCGTTACCCGTGGGGTGAAGATGAGAAGCCAGAGTATGTGGATGGTCCCTAGGGGAAGCCATAGTGCATACGGTTAAAATTGAAATTAATGTAATTATTCCTGGATTGTTATTTTGTGCCAAATGGTAATTTTTGGTGTGTGTGGGAAAATTATGATTTTTGAGAAATGGTGTTTTCTCGGGTTTTACGTTTAGGCATCATGTGCATGCATAGCGTTAGTTGTTTTAATATATTTATTGTCTTGGAGCATTTTGGGTTTTACTTACCTGCGATACCATCTTTTTGGTACTGTAGATTTTGATGCAGGTTTTGAGGAGGCTGAGTCCGAGGATGCGGCTCCACCTGAGGAGTATGGACATTGGCTATATTTTGTGTTGAAGATTATTGCCGCTTTTGCTTATTGTATTTAATTTTGATTTGATGTTGTTTTGTAACAAAAATTGTATTATGTTGACATGTAGATTTTTAGTACTCTGGTATTGTATTAAACTCTGGTACTTAGTTATTTGACTTAACCTTTCCGCTGCGTATTATTTAATGTACACGTGTTGCTTTGCACACACTCAGCACATGTCGATAGGGTGCGTGACCACGTCGTCATCATCCCGGTGTCTCGATTTCCGTGTGTGTCCGTACATGGAAGTTGGGGGCGCCACACTTCAAGTCTTCTCTGGGTTTTTTGGTGCAAGTTCACTAAGGGTGTTTAATAATCATTCCAGATCACGCTTAATGTTGATATGGCATGTATATTTAAAGAGGTTTTAACTGTCAACTAGTTGAATAGTACCTACTTAAAATATATCGCATGGTAAGTGCAATTTGGAATAATAAGATTTAAGATGAAGAACAAAAAATATTTTTATTTTTATCTTTCAACTTTTCTACTTATAATTCTTAGCCTCCTGACACTGACTGATGACTGACGAAGAAATTGTCTAGACATCGTGTATCAATTCCATGATAAAACATGTATCTTGCTACGTACTTTAATTATTAATCTTGACTTAATTATAATGATCAAGTAATATGTATGTAGGGAGTTGGTATTGTTATTATTATGTCTTCCGTTCTTTCATTGTAGTACTAAAATCCTATCAGTTTTTTAGATCGATCGATCAGTGCAAATAGACAGGAAGCATATATAAAATAATTATAAAATATTTATATATGTATGTATGGCATGTGTGTATGTGAATCTTCCATTCACCTAACTCACGTGCATGCATTAATTGACTAACCAATCAAGTCTTGGATGCGCACTACAACACATTTGGTTTTTAGTGATAGCTAGGAATTTGTGACAATCCCTAAACTGTCACTAAAAAGTATTTTCTGTGATGGTTTTTGAAAACCGTCACTAAAGACAGATGAGATTTTTTTTACGTTCCAAAGAATGAGAAAATTACGTTCGAACGTCACAAATACGTTCAGACGTGTGGCTACGTACGTGCGAACGTGAAATTTTTTAGCGCAAACGTTCGAACCTTAGTAATTAACGTCCGAACGTTACTTATAAATTTAAATTAAATATGTTCTAAGTCCGAACGTTCAGACTTGTATACATTTATATATACACAATTTGCAAAATATAATTATATATTTATATATATTTTAAATATTTATGTTTATATATATATAAACTTATGTTTATATATATAAATATGTATATATTTATATATACATATTTAAATATATATTTAAGTTTATGTATATTTGAAGTGTAGTGATTTAGTATTGAAGTTGAAAAATATAACATTAAAGAAGATTGAGAATTATAATTAAAAAAACATAGATATATTAAATAATATTGGTCCTTACAAATATTAAAAACAAAATATATAAAATATGATAACTGAATATAAACAACACTCATATAATATCGCCGTCCGGGAAAGTCATAGAGGCCCGTACCTCCTCAGTCAAGGTATCAATCTTGTCATTGAGGATATGTACACGGTGTGACATCTCGGCGACAGACACCTCTAGAGGCGCGAGCCGTTCATCGATCGAACGATCGATATGCGCAGTCAGCTGCGAGATCATTGCATCAACCCAATCAAGCCGCACATCTCCCGTAGATGTACTGGTCAGCTGCTGACCACTACTCTCCACACTAGGCTGGGGCTGCGTCGGAGGAACTAGATCCACTACAGGGGGTGGCCGACGTCCCCTCGCCTGTCCAATGCTACGTCGTTGAGTGGTCATGTCAAGGGGGCTCATCTGATCTTTGGCCAGCTCTAAAGGCTGGGTTGGCACTCCACGAGCAAGTAGTAGCTGGCTAAGCAGGACACCATATGGGAGGTTGTCCGTGGAGACGATGCTCGCCTCGTAACGGATCCTGTCAAAGATGAGGAGGGGCAAATCTATGGCATCTCCACGTGCCACCCGTATCAAAAATTGTGCCTGAGTCCGGCTAAATGTGGTCTTATGTGCCACATGATCCATGTTTGTTGCAATTATAAGATGCAACATGCGGAAGAACGGAAGCAAATGATTTTGGTGGAAGGAGTTCGGCCTCTTGAGCTGCATGCGGTCTCTCCCGGTGAGGATGTAGAAATCCTCATCTCCGTCGTCATCCGTAGCCGAAGGCTCAGCACCTTCGGCCTCTGACTGGTCTGCATCTCTGGCTGATGATGCATCAAGTGGGCAAGTAGATGATGTAGAAGTGCCTACATCTGCCTCAGTCAATGTCTGAACTCCTCGACAAATCCCGAGCTGGTCGGCGATGACATCAGCTGAAAACTCAAATGTCACACCGCATACAGTCACGGTGTGAGAGGATGCGTGCTGAGGCATGGAGCACATCTCCATGTATAACTCCTGAACCATAGAGGGATATGCCTTACCCCTCAATGGACAGATATTTTCGCAGCCTCTACTGAGGAAGACATCTCTCAGGTTGGTCTGCTCCCAGGTGAGCTCGTCGAACTTGTTGATCAGGGCCTTTCGCTCGACCATAACAGTACGAGACCTGATCAGAGCAGTGTCTTGAGTGGCTCCTTCCCTCCCTCGTTTCCTTGAATGCAAATGATGAGCCATCTCCTGAAAATAGAAAATGAAACAAAATTATGAATACTATTGAAGCATATTTGTCTTAATATTAAACTGATTTGCATTAACGTTCGAACGTAGAAAATATACGTCCGAACGTTATAATGAAACGATCGAACGTATATTAGTAACGTTCGAACGTAAAGAGAAAACGTTCAGACGTTTAACTAAACGTCCGAACATAGAACGTATCATAAATTTAAATGCTATACGTTCGAACTTTCATTTACACTATCGAACGTAAATATAGTAAATATAGTAACGTAAATATAGTAACGTAAATATAGTAAATATATTTACACTTACACTATCGAACGTAAATATAG
>QEOT01000902.1:167521-179651 GCA_003123785.1 Pterocarya stenoptera | reverse complement strand
ATTAAAATCATAATTAAAATTCTAGTACTCCAGCTAAGAGTCATCCCTTGCTGATATTTTTTATTAATGGAAAATACTTTAACCACAAAGTGATTAAAAAAAAAACCTACAAACTGATGTGGCTTGATGTTGTACGTCAGATTGTAAAGTTACTTTTATTATAAAGTAGATGATCTAACAGATTCAATGAAACCACATCAATTTGTAAGTTTATTTTGTGTAATTTGTGTCTGTAGCAGTTTTCTTTTTCATTCCAAAAGGAAAAAGAAAAAACCCAAGCAAATAATGATGAGAGGAACATTAAAATGGAGAGGCAGATTGCAGTTTCTTATTGGCTAAGAATTGTGCAACCATGTGGAGAGCTCTCTTGGGTGCAAGCATAGGAACCTTGTGACCAGCACCTCTCACCGTCACAAAGATAAGCCCCTTATCATAGACACTTGTCCTCCCGGCAACCTGCTCACAATTCATTAATCCAACGAATGAAGTACTGTCACTTGCATGTATAATTTAGACAGAAAAATAAAAAAATAAAAAATAAACCCAACCTGTTGGTTGTCGCTGTACCAAGGAATCCAATCTTCAATAACCTTTAGTCCAAGCTTTCTCAAAGCATACCTTGTTGAGGTTACTGGAAGAATGCCATCTGAATCTCCACTGAAAAGAATGATTGAATACATACATTATTACATATATATATATATATGAGACTGTAATTTTTATATATGAGTTTTAAGCAATATCGATCCGAATAAACAATACTTGATTACTTAATTAGAAGTTGTTACAACGTCTAAGGTTATAACCTGTAAATCCATATGCGCAGACCTCTATCAATAAGCTTTTTAATTGTGGGTAGCACTGATTCTGCCGAATCATTCCAACTCTGGCTGACGTTCTTGCTGCTTGTGGACAAAAATATTAGACTAACATGTCTACAAAATTAATTAAGCATGCATATAATTAGGTTGGTTAAATAATACCTGCAACGAGTCCATGGATAAGGGATGCCGGTGACATGATTGGCATGCAATGCTTCTTGAACATCTGCCCTATTCAGATACGTTTCAATGTAGGTTGACGAACAAGGGTCGTAATTAAGTAGTTTTCTGTGCCAACCATCCTGCATGCATGTAAAACAAAAACTTAATTTCCATCATTTTATTAATTTGAAACTTATACAGTTAATCACATGATGCTCTATTTTCTGCATTATATATCCCGACAAGTAATTCATGAATTATTCTCATAGTTTTATGTGATTCATTAAATCTACTATATAATAAAAATAACTTTACAATGATCTGACGTATCGCATTAAACGGCCACGTCAATACTTGGTGAGTTTATTTTTGTAACGAAAGTATTTCTCTTTTAAGAAATCACTATCCCCAAATATTCAATACCTTCCTTACCATCAATTTTATTTTCTTTTTCTTTTTCTTTTTTTTCCCTCTCAATCCCATTGCTACGACTCAACGGCCAGTACTATCAACTTTCTAAAGATTATTGTTGTTTATTTTTATTACTATTAATATTAAAAAGTTCTACGTTCAACCAAACAATATAGAAGTTTTTTAAAGGTTTCAATCAATCAAAAACATAATAATTAATTTATCTCAGTGACGATCGAGCATATATATTGCCAATTATTTGTCATGATCATGATTATTATATACAATGGATGCAGAAAATGATGAAGAGATTAACTCACAATTCCGGAAATATAATGGTGAGCAGTTCTGGTACTGAAAGGTTCATACGAGCTCTTGGTGGTATTTCCATTGATGCATATAGGAGTGTAGATGCTGTAAATGTCAATGCCGTCATAGGCAGCATATAACTCAGAGAAGGCCGAATCGCAGCCGTCCGATTGAATTTTGAAATTGCATTTGCTTTTTATATCGTGGTACAACCGATCCGATATCACCGCATGATTCCATGCATAATCAACGAATCCCTCATTATCTGCTTCAGAGTCCAATGCTGCGTTCCCAATCTGCATTTATTCATACATATATACATATATATATATATACACACACATATATATGTATATGTATATAATGTAGCCTCAATTATCTATTGCATATCAGCCCAAACAATCTATTGCATTAATTAGGAAATTAAATATATCTCTTGTGAACCCAAGAGATTCAATCATATATATGAATTTAAATTACAAAATGAATAGAAACAAACAACATAAATATATGGGTAAAAATTTGTTATGAATAGTGAAAAATGGAAGACATCTGATGAAACCTAATTAATTTATAGGCCGATTTTGTATTTATAGATATGGCTCCCACTTTAAATATATATATAACTAATACTTTTGTACAATATTTTAATAATATTTATTATTTAGATTAGTGCTTATTTATATTAAAATAAATAACATTACAAAAAAAAAAAAACATTTCTTTGTTGTCAAGTATAATTTGCAACCAGAAATAAATGCACGTGGTTGTTTTGGTCGCAAATAGGTACCTAATTAAGAATAAGGTTTTTTTTTTTTCTTTTCTTTTTTAGTGTCTAGACTTTTGTTGCATTTAGATGTTGAATTGAGTTGAGCTAAGTTCAGTTCTCTATGAATAATAGTGAGTTGAGAAGGTGGAGTGAGTTTTGTGATGCCTACTTAAGATGAGTTTAGATTTGTTTGGATGTTAAGATGAATTTAGATGTATTTATAAGAAGTTGAAAAATGTTGTAAGTTCTAAGTGTAAAGAGGTGTTGAGCTGAAAAAGGTTGTAGGTCCCATTTGTAAAGACATTTTGAGTTGAAATAAGTCTAGTAATTTGAAAGTTGGGTGTTTGAATATTAGAAGAGATCTAAATCTGAACCGAACTCAACTGAATTGAGTGCAATCAAGAAACCAAATGAGCCCCTATAAGCCAGTAGTGTCAAGTCATGAAACACGTTGATAAGTTGGTATGAACAAATATATGTGACATTGAAACCAAATTAACAAACAACCACCACAATAACGATCGTCAAAGAGTAATAGAAATTTGGCAGGAAAAAAAATCACCATGAACCCTTTGAGGTTTATAAAAGTATTTTTGGATGCATTCTTATTATTATCGAGAATGGCCTCAGAAAGTTGTGGAACATAATGCCCTGAAAAATTGCAGAACCGATCAATTAGACAAATGCGACGTGCATAAATTATAAAAAACATCCTTACATGTGATCAGTTATTTACAATGAAAATGATTATATATTTTCTATAAAATGAATTCATTCTCGTCGTAAATAATTATTTTTATATAAATAAATAATCCGTCACAAATAATCATTTTTTTTTATCACATGAATAAGTGGGCAAAAGGAACATGTATTCTAAAAAAGATAGAGAAATAATAAATAAATCAGGCAAAGGGTGGTGTAAGTGATTAGTATTTGTACGTACATACCTGCATAGCTTTCTCCAGCAATATAAAACTCATGTGATTTGAATTGTGGAAATCGTTGAAACCAGTTGACTAGAAACGCGTATGAATCCTTTGCTAATTATGTCACAAAAACAGGGCCAATTAAATTATGGGTAATAAAATTTATATATATATATATATATATATATCTTCAAGAATGTGTAGATCAATATATAGTTACCCGTCCTTGTGTCACCAAGTTCAGCAAAATCAGTACTGGTATTGGTGTAGGAAAAACCGACTCCAAAGGGAGATTCCACAAATAATAAATTGGCAACTGCTACCATAAATATCAAAAGTAAATCATATGGCCATTTAATTATTTATTTATTTTAATGACAGTGCAATTAAATTTAAGGTCCGTTTGGATAGTGAGATGAGACTATATAAATTGAGATTATTTGTAAATAGTAATGAAATTATTAGTTAAAATTTGATGAGACAAGATGTCATCTCACATTTGTATCCCAACAGGCCCCTAAGAAGAGAAACAAGTCATATAAATAAAAGTTCTAAAAATAATCCAACCTTTGTTCCATGAATAGGGGTTTAGATTTAACAATGGTTTGGTGCCAGCTTTCTGAGGGAAGAAAGGCCCCAGTTCTAGAGTTTCTCCACCAATGGACGAACATCCTGGACCTGAAATTTTGGAGTTCATGATCCAGCGGCCTTGATTGACAGAATAGAAAAAGCATTCTCTGACAAAACTTTTGATTTTTTTTAATATATAGAAATAATTTTGCTATAATTCAGGTTCAGTACTCTGTTGTTCAGCAATTGATTATAAAAGGTTTTAACAAGTCATAATTCTCAAAGTCTTAAATCCTACAAAATTTTATTTGATCTAAATAGGAGTTATTGTCAACTTTAGCACTTGTCAGTGTTGTGACCAACAGAGATTTCAGAATTGCTATGATGTAGAAATTAAAAGATAAGAATAAGAACTCGTTTGTCATTACAATTCTATTACGATTTACAGATGAAATGGGATAAGAAATCTGTGAATAGGAATGAGATATTTTGTGAATAGTAAGAACTGATCATTTTTATAACAAAAATTAGGAGCAAATAAACATTTTTTTTTTATAGTGAGTGTCTCTTGATTTTAGTAAGTGATGCAACACCCTTTATAGATGTATAAATTGGACTATATATGCGATCTTTAACCGATCTTGCTCATGCCTTGAATAAATTGCTCAATGTGAGACCAGCGGACCACGCATGAAATAGTTGTCTATTTGGTTGAAAAATCAGGCACGCACGCATAATGCGTTCAAGGCAAATTTCTTCCCCATGTGAAAAAGAAGCCAAGCCATTCAACAGTCAATTTGTCAAATGAGTGTAAAGTCACACACGCACGTGATCACTTTTTTGGGTCTTTAATTAAATGAAAACGACTCTCCTAGCTAGCTGTATATTCTAGCTCTAATTGCATAGACAAGGGGGAAATTTTTTTATTTTTTATTTTTTTTAGTGTTTGGACCTTTCCAAGACTGGACTATTCAGATCCATCAGAGTAAATTTCAGTCCTGTGTACTATACTCGTAAATTTTTCTATACAAAATTGATTAAGTCGTTAATTTTTTATTAGAATGTGTGGTTCCTAGAGATTGTTTGCATGAAAGGAAGACTTGCATCTATTGCATTCAAGGAGGAGAGGTTGGATCATGTTTGTTTCTCAGGAAACGCGTCTATATATATATATATGTATGTATATATGAATCTTGAATCTCTGGAAATGAAGTACGTACAACATGATGTAGATCAGCAAGAAATTGTGTAGAATTTGCAATTAATTAATGGTAGGAAATAGTACTCACCTCCATTGAGCCACAAGAGTAAAGGCTTTTCATGGGGATTGTCAATTGCTTCGAAGAACCAATAGAACAAAGCTCGACCGTGGGTTTCATTGACTGTAATATATCCGGCATATTGCTTGAACTTCACCGGAATCTGGCCGGGAAGTCTAACCACTTGGTCAGCTTGTTGTTGAGCCAAGATCTCATCGCTGAGTACTTCATGATCATACGCAGACCCACTACTACTTGAATTCCCTTTTGCTGCGAAGCTCATGAAAGTTAGCAAAAGAGGAAGAAGAGAAAGAAAATATTGAGAATAGGAAGATAATGCCATTGTGGTCCACGCCCAAATTCTCACTCGAGGCTAGTATTTAAAGACACGAGAATTAGAAGAATCATTAGATTATTTTACAATTAAGCTCAATTAATAATAATATTAGTCGTTCTTATTATTTCATTTAAGAAAAGTGCTAAATGCTTAGTATAAAGAAGCACGTACCGATCAACGATTGACATGATTGCAGCTTTTTGTTGGCTAGCGAGTGTCTTGATGATTTGGAAAGATCGGCCCAATGTTTTGAATACGGTGTATCGAGACATTCAAACGAGATTTTTTAAATATTAATATTATTTTAAATATTATTTTAAAATAATTTATATATAAAATTATATTTTAAAATAATAATTTATAAATAAATTTTATATAAATATATATCTATATAAATAATAAATAATCTAGTATAAATTAGAGAATCAAAATATAAGTTTACAGTTTGAAAAAAAGAACAAAAAAAAAAAAAAAACTAAAATATTGATAAGTATGAGCCGAAATTTTGATTGGTACAAAACTATATCCTTTTATATTCTAACTACCTTATAGAAAACGATACACTGCAAAATTCAAAACTTTGAACGACCTTTTTGAAGCAAACTATTGGGTGGGGGAGGCTTTTATGAGGATTGCTATGCATCATCCTACACACCACACACTAATGTGTTTTTTATTTTTTTTTTAATTTTTTTTCAATTTTTTTTTATTTTACTCTTCTTGAAATATTTATATTTTTTTATTCATCATCCATATAATACACATTTAATAAGAGAAAC
Organism: Pterocarya stenoptera; assembly: GCA_003123785.1. Taxonomy (NCBI): domain Eukaryota; kingdom Viridiplantae; phylum Streptophyta; class Magnoliopsida; order Fagales; family Juglandaceae; genus Pterocarya; species Pterocarya stenoptera. The sequence goes on along the minus strand of QEOT01000902.1, from coordinate 173,308 downwards.
AAATAAAAAAATATATAAAAAGTTATGGTATATGATGTGTAGGATGATGTAAAGATTAATTCGGCTTTTATTAGCCTGCTCCTCTCCGGTCAACCCATATCATTTCACGCAATAAAAGTAATATATAAACTAGAAATAGATCACTACAATACATTTATGCGTAGGTTTCACTACAATTTGTTATCCAATATGACTATTTAATAATGTTCAACAAATAGGCATCTCCAACGGATCCTCTCTTGGCTGAAGTTATTGGAGCACTGTAGGCTACTATCTTCTGTCTTGAATTGGGTTGTCAAAGCATCATTTTAGAAGGAGACTCTCTCCAAGTTATTCAAGACATTCTCAAAGCCATGATGAATATATCAAACTATAGATTAGTGATTGAATACATTAAGGTCCTATTTGTTTACATAAAACCACTATCTCATCTCATCTCAATCATTATAACTTTTTCAAATTTCCATACAAAAATATAATAAACAATTCAACTTTTTTAAATCCCAATATAAAAATAATATTAAAAAATATATTCTATTAATATTTTATTCAACTACTATTCAAAACATCTCATCTCATCTGAACTATGAATCCAAGCGGGGCCTAAAGATAAGCTACAAGGTTTTTCAAGCTGGTCAGTTAATCATGTAAAAAGAGAGGCTAATCACCTTGCTCACTCCCTAGCTAGATCGGCCTTAGTAGAAACTGATGTAATGGTGAATTAGATTTAAGGTCCCTGATTAGTGTATTCTTTCTAAGCTATTGAATGAATGCAACCATCTTTTCAAAATAATAATAATAATGTTTAAAAAATAATTGTTAAAGAAGTTATAAGACATGTGCAAGTGTGCATATTTAAAAAAAAAAAAAAAGGACAAATAATTTATAAATCCCTTGAAAACTTGCATATTGTAGAAAGCATTACTCATAATATTGGTGTACATGCGCATAAGTGCATGGTTGTTCATTACGGCTAGCAAATTAATGACCTTGACTTTTGGGCTGTGTGTATAAATCTCTTGATATAATTTTAAATTATTGTTAGATAAAATATTAAAATCTGATTCAATTTTCGACTTTCTTTTCTATATTTCGTCCTAAGAGCAATTAAGGGATTGTTTGGGAAGGTAGATGGATGAGAAATTCTACGAATTTTTTATAATTTCGTTTTCAAATATCACTTAAATATAAAATATTTTTTAATTTTAGATTTTCAACTTTTTCATTTAATCATTATAAAATTTTCAAACTTCTTAACAATACAATTTTTTTAGATTTCAAAACAAAAATAATATTAAAAAATTATATTCAAATAATATTTTAACTTTATAATATTTTTATTCAGTTTTTTCTCTTTCTTTTTCCAAAACCTAATAAATTATCTTTAACTCAAACTATTTCATAAAATTCTCATCTCATTTCATTATCCAAACATGTTCTAAACCGTACTTTTTAGTTTTTAGGTCACTCGTTTTCTCCGTTTAAAGACTCTAGCTAGATCGATGAATGTTGCATGGATTCAGATTTTCTACGGTTCCCTCATTACTTTGGTTCATTATTTTTTCCCTTTTTGTTCGGTCATATATAATTCTATTGTTTATTCATTTTTATCGGCCTATCCCAAGCTGTTCACATAAGCTTATTTTGATCGGGAATCCTTTTTAAGATATTGATATTTTGAGATCATTACACCTCCATTTGTGCATTTTTTAAGATGTAAGCTAGATAGCTACTATTAATTTTACATTATTGTATTCAGTAACATTCACGTGATTATTTCAAATGCCCCCAAGGGCCATGCATGTGTGCTACCCGTAGTTCATGGGTTTTCAACGCCATTTTTTTTTTCTTTTTATATATAGCATTGGTGCTTGGATTGATGCCAATTTTTTTCATATGGTATTGATGCTGTTGAAGCATTTTTTTCGGCATGGTCAGAGTCCAACAATACGGTCGAAAACCTCACATAATGATTTGGGACGTCAATACAATACTTGAATGGTCATGGATGAAATAAATAATAAACAAAGCATATAAAATATAAATAAAGAGATAGGCACAGAGATTTACCTAGTTCGGTATAAAGACCTAAGTCCACAGGTCGTTTGTGGGGAGAATCCACTATATTCGGTGATTTGTACAGTCTCCAATGGCCTCACCTATATCTCAATACAGTGGAAGAAATTAGGATTTCTAGAGGTTGAATAAAATTTCATCCTCCTAAAGAGAGAAGATTAGAGCAGTCTATATGCTTAATGAAGTCTCATTAATCTGAGGAGATAACCCTCACTTTATAGAGGTCTCTTTTCTTCTTTGGATTTGCCATAGTCAAACTCGCTTATGCTGCTCTTCCCTTTTACTTGTTTGAGTCAACTTGTCTTATCTCGTTTTAGTGATAGACTCCCACTAGGCTGGACCCAATTTGTTTTTTCTCCAACAGATGCTTGTGATTCTTAAGGTCGATTTGTTCAACAAGAAGGTTTTGAGAATTTTCAAGTCAACCGTAGTAACAGTAGTTTGACAAATTGTAGAAAAATAAATTCTAGGAAATTGTTCCCAATTTTCTATTTTCGTGTAATGAACATCTTCGAGAGTGGTCCATGAGGAGAATCTGCGGGATACATAGTAAGGGTCTCCTTCAAGGATGGGCCTCTGGGAAGTTTGTTTGTGCAAACGTTCTGTATGATAATCAAGCGTACCAATGATTGCATCTAACTATTCATCGTTAGCAAAGAGCTTGTATTTTTGTATTTTGCAATTGTCTTTGTTGTTATATTGGCGCGCTAGTGGATGTTTTACCCCTTTAAGTGATTCAACGAGGACTTTCAAGGAGGGGCCTAGTTGAGATATGTAGATTTCGACAAAGGCTGCAAAGGATGTGTTTTTAATAGGCTTGTTCGTCTGTTGGATAGCTAATTGGATTTGTGGTTGAACGTTTAAACGATGTCAGTGGGATGTGCATATTTCCGTTCTCGTTGCTGCTAGAGATGGTTTTCCCTCTTAAGGCAATTTGTTGTTCGGAGGTTAGGGCATGTTTGTCATAACCTGCACTTAGATGGCTAGGGAGCATGTCGACTCTTTGGTTCCATTCCAGGCAATTACTAAGCCCGTTGACTTGTTCCCTGAAGGTAACCCATGGGAGATGATTGCAAAGGTAGGAAGCTCGTTTCCAAAGGTAACCTACACAAGGCAGTTGCAGCGCTTAGAGGCTTGTTCTCGAAGGTAAGTCATGTGAATCAGTTGTGGCATGAGTGTCAACTCTCGGTGTTTGCTAAAGGAGAAGCTCGTCCACCCATCGAATTAGGCTAGCAAAGATAGCATGTGCGTTGTTAGCCATTTTCGCCAATATAGGTGTTGGCGTTGCCCCGATTGCATGTGCATTGTGAACACCAAACTTTGCTGAGGGTGCGAGAGCCTTGCCCGACCACTCATCAGGCTAGGCGTTGTTGGATGATGTTCCCTGGAAGAGGCACGGGAGATGCTTAACCACATTGGCATTGATGACCAAGTTCGAGTAGTGCCAACACTCGGCTTTGAGTTTGGCGGGAGAGATGCTTGACCACACTGGCAAGGACTACCATCCTTATGCAAGTGGTGTTGTCCCTTGTTTCACCAAGTGCGAGTGGAGCCTACACTCGGCTTTCGTTAATGTGCTAGCGCCGATGGCTGGGTGCAAGTGGGGCTAGCACTTGACTTTGAGGATGGTGGGAGAGATGCTCATAAGCACTGACGTTGATGGCCAAGTGCGAGTGGGGCTAGCACTCGACTTTGAGGATGGCAGGAGATGATGCTCAACCACGTTAGCGAGAGACATACTACAGCGCTGCTGCGGGAGACGATTTGTCATCCTAAGGCAGCTTTTTGTTGGGAGGTTAGGGCGTGTTTGTCATAGCTTGCACTTAGATGGTCAAGGAGCCTGTCAACTCTTTGGTTCCATTCCAGACAGTTATTGAGCCTGTTGACTTGTTCCCTGAAGGTAATCCATGTTAGGTTGTTGAGGAGCTAGAAAGCTCATTTCTAGAGTTAACCCGCACAAGGCAGTTGCAACACTTGGAGGCTTGTTCATGGAGTTAACTAAAGTGAGTCAGTTGTGGCACGAGTGTCAAAACTTGGAGTTTGCTAAAGGAGACGCTAGTCCGCCCATCGGATTAGGCTAACACAGATAGCATGTGCGTTATTAGCCATTGTCACCAGTATGGGTGTAGGTGTTGCTCCCGATCACATGCATGTTGTGAACACTAGACTTTCCTGAGGGTGTAAGAGCCCTGCTCAACTGCTCATTAGGCGAGGTGTTGTTGGCCGTCGTCGCCCGGAAGAGGTGCGGGTGATGCTCGACCACATTGGCGTTGATGACTAACACTCAACTTTAAGTTCGAAAGAGGTGTTTGACTGTGTTGGCAAGGACTAACACCCTTATGGAAGTGGTGTTGTCCTTTGTTTCACCAAATGCAAGTGGATTCTACACTCGGCGTTTGTTGAAAGAGATGCGCTGGTGTCAATGGCTAGGTGCAAGTGGGGCTAGCACTCGACTTTGAGGATGGTAGGAGAGATACTCAACTGCATTGACGTTGATGGCCAAGTGTGAGTGGGGCTAGCACTCGACTTTGAGGATGGCGGGAGATAATGCTAGATTGCATTGTTCCGGTGGGAGACGTACTCCACCGCGCTGCTTAGGGGGGAGCTATGCTCCACCATATCGCTATGGTGGGAGACATAGTCAGCCACTCTCTTGTGGTGGTGTTACAAACTCATTATACTACTCTGTACTAGTGTCTAAATTAGTCCTATTATACTATAATAGTGCAAGTTACTATATGCTTGACTTAGTAGTATATATTATTATACTAGAGTGTTATTATACATTAGTATTACATGGTAGTAATACTATGAAGTTTACAAATTACATATACTAGGCTATTATAAGAATNCTTTTTTTCGGGGTCCAGAAAGAGCTAGAATAGAGTCAGATTCAGAATCAGATTTTTGAATTTTTACTCAGTACTAACCTAGAGACATCAAATAAAAAATTTAAGAGCCCCAAGTCACATATGGTATATTAACTTACCAAAACGACAATGCAACAGTATCTAGGTTCTCTGTATCCTCAACAAAGTGGTTATTCTACCTAGGGGTGAAAATCGACCTTATCGATGCGGTTTTGGTTGAAAATTGAAACCGCATTGACATCTTTTTCAAGGGATGATATCGATTGAAATTGGCTGATGAAGGGGGATAAAACTGGCCGGCGTAGTTTTAGCCTTTTTATCATCGATTCAGTAGTGATTCCCATCGGTTAATACTTCAAAAACCTATCAAAGAATTTCACAACAAAATCATTACAAAAACTAGAAAAATTAAAAGAACCCCATCAACAAATCTTAGAACATATATCACATCAAAATATTACAACAAAATCATTCCAAAAACCCCATCAACAAACCTCAAATGAGTCAGAGATGACAGTATCTAAGAGAGAGAGCTAAAAGCCTAAAAGTTTGAAATGACGAAAATGGATGGAGGGAGAGAGGAACGACAACCGAACAAGAATCCCATCAACAAATCTTAAATGGATCGATGGCATCTGTGAGAGAGAGAGAGAGAGAGAGAGAGAGAGAGAGTTCTTTTAAGGAAGAACGGCACATTAAGGTGAAGGGGTGGCTCGGGGGTTAGGGGTAAAGCCCTAATCCAAAACGGCATGATTTGGTGTATTAAACCAAACAACATCTTTTTATATATATATATTTTTTCAAAACTTTGGATAGAAAACGATGCTGTTTAAATTACTTA
>QEOT01000902.1:41953-167204 GCA_003123785.1 Pterocarya stenoptera | reverse complement strand
AGATGAGATGAGATAAAAGTTGAATAAAATTTTATTAGAATCTATTTATTTTTTATTTTTTATTTTTGTTTTGAGATTTGAAAAAGTTGAATTATTTTTTGTATTTTGTTTGGGAGTTTGAGAAAGTTGTAATGATGAGATAAGATGGTTTGAGAAAACAAATCAGGCCTTACTCTTGAAAAATGCATCATTAAAGACAGACTGGAGGAGTTCTTAACAGATTGAATAAAATAGAGTTAAATAAATTGCTTGACATGCCTAGCATGGCCTGTAATATGTCAATTGAAATGAAGGACCTGGATTCTCCAAAAGGTCATAGTCATGTAGGATGAAACCAGCATTGCAGGATGATTATTTGGGATTGTAGGACCCAATTGTTGGATCAGGGGAACAGGGGGGCAGCAAACCAGCTAGAATATAAAGAGGAAGTTGAGGACTGCATCAGCCTTTTGAAACTAGATTAATTTGCAAATTTAAGACATTTTTGGGCATGACAATCTGGTTACAGAGGAAAATGGTGAGTTGTTCACGTACAAGTTGTAAATTATAAATTATATGGCGTATGAATGAATGAAGGCTTATGTGCTTAGTTAAATTAGTATGCCTAACATTAGAGAGTGGGTGAGCCGGGCTGGAATCTTTCCTTTTGGGAAGAAGTATGAGCTTGGAATGGCATGCAAGGTGCATATTATCACAACAAAGACCACTTATTCACCATAGGCTTTAATGTGCTCATGTATTTAACCTGCTTTTTTATGCAATTTTTCTTTTCTTGCATCCCTTATTGGTGTTTCTTTTTCTGCACTCTTAAACTGAATTAGACTTTTGCTTGATGAATTGAAACTACAATTTGAAATTATATTATGATTTTTTTACTTGTAAATGGTATTCCCAGGCAGTGAAAAGTCTTGCGAAAAATCCCATGTTTGCTAAGGATCCTAGACAACTACAATTCGAAGCAGACATAAATCGGCTGTTTCTTTATACCAGGTCTGTGTCAATTTATTATCTTATCATGCCACGATGGAACATGAACTGTACGTGGCTTCTGTTGCTCAAATTACCATTTGTACTCATATGTAAAGATGGGGGCGGAATAAGAGTTATCAGATTGATGGATAGTTCTCTTCGATGGATTCATTTTTTCCAACATTGTTGATAAACATGGTTATTTTTTAAGTATGGAACATTATAAAATAGAGCTGTTGTGGCATTTCCCCCCTTACAAGGTCAGGAATGCTAATAAATTTTAAAAATTAAACATTAGCGAGGTATAAAAAAATCCATAAAGCAAAAATAATTCAAGTTTTATCAGATAAAAGGTCATCTGTAGCACTTATTAAAAATTCTTCGAGTCTTGTGCTAATTCTCAAGAATCATGTAGGAGAAAAATAAACTTTAGGAATATCTAGGCCTACGTCTCTTCTTCCTTAGCAATGTCCTGTCTCTTAACTTTTCTGTTACATTGTCCTTCACTAGGCTGGTTAACCCATAAAAACAAAACAGTGAGCCAAATACTCAGTTGGTTTTGCTGTTTTAATTTATATTCTAAAGTTGGAAGCAATGCATGAAACTGTAAACATACCATAATTCAATTAAGCTTTTCCCTTCAATCATTATGCATAACTTAACCATTACTTCTTTTTCATTACATGCAATCCATCAATCATTGATACAATTACCCCCTGTGCCCATGGGTTGGGCGATCTCAAAGGTCATGATGGAAAAGGGAGATGGACATCACTAGGTGCACATACCATTCCAGCGTTGCTATCCACCCCGTTATCCATTGCTAGTAGTCATCACCATTTATTCGTCATTATTCATCAATCATCAAGCATTAGTCGTCAGTCATCAATCATGATGCAATCATTCAGTTACTTCCTTTTATTTTTCTTTCCTTTTTCCTTTCTTTCTTTAAGTTTTTCAATAGTAATAATAATTACATACATATCCCACACCCACTTCTAAGTTAATATAAAAAACTTCTGACCATTTGGATAAACAAATACCAAGCCTGTAAATTACATAGGCCTGCTATTTTCTAGCTCCTAATTTGGTGTTATTTCAAGATAGAAGTGAATGCACCATGATAATTTAAGCATCTGAGTATTTTAAGATTGAGATACTAATGAATGTATAGTTTTGGGGAAATTTTACTTTCAAAGCTTCATAAATCTTAACTCCTGCAGTCATGCTGTAGATTAAACTTTGTACATGCCACTTATTTTGATGAAGTAAATTCAAAATAATTTTCATGAACTGCTCAAGTTGGGTGCAATTTAGAACATTTACTATCATTTAAGTAACATATATATTCAGAAATTATTCCTTCCATTTCACAATAAATATATGAATCTGAAGAAAAGGGCTTTTAGGTGGTGGAATTTATTTTAATGAATGTATAAACAAACCATGCTTATCAAATTTTGAACAGAGATCTGGTTTTGTTTCATGTGAATTTGATGCTTCCTTTGTCATTCAGTACATATAGTCATTGCTTGTCCTAAATCTCAATTTTTGCTCATGAAAGATTTAAACATCCAGCTACAATCGTTTGGGAAGGAATGCTGAAGAGGTGGATGCAGAGGAAATTATTGATATGGCAAATAAAGCCTCCGTTTCTGATCAACAGAAGCAAGTCCAAGAAAACATCCACTCACAAATCAAAAGTTTTTGCATGTCTATGGATGAAATTCTTCTCCCTAATAATAAAAAGATAGATGAGGCACTCGAATTGCCTCCACAATCAGCTGCTGCTCCTCGTCGTAGTGGCCTTAGTTTTGCCGTTGGCAAGGATGACCAGCCTAATTACCATGCTGGTAAGGTTCCATTTGCTATCCAGAAAACTTTTTACAAAGTTATTATGAGCATAAGATGGCATGATGCACCTTGACATGTTCAGAATCACGTAGTTTTATTCTATCATTTCCTATATGGATGACATAATGGAATGATCTTGATTATGAGGAATGATGTTTTGGTTTGTTGGGTTGATGAACACAAGTTCACTGGTTTACTTAAACAAGTTTATCTATTCGGAAAGTGTAGAATTATTCAGAAGTCAAGATTCAATCTTTTCCAAGTGAGGTGCTAGCAAATAAAATCTATCATTTGAGTAGCAGGGGCCGTGTATGTGTTTTTTTTTTTTTGGGGGGGGGGGGGGGTTGCAGCAGTGTCCTTGGGGGAGGACGGGTGAAGATGCCTCCAGTATGTTTGAATTGAGTTTAAGGCATGGTCATTTGAGGAGGGCAGTGTCCATGTGTTGGCCTCCCGTGGACTGGTGCTGGCACTTAGCCTAAGAGTGAGTCTTGCAGGAAACTTCTTTCCTTCATCTTGTGTTGCAGAGGTTCTCTTGACATCTCAGTGATAGGAAACATTCATTTGATCTTTTCTTCTGTCAGCTTGTATCAGTTTTGTCTGTCATGATTAACTTTTCATCAAATTGTTGAGCACAAACTGTTGTTTCTTATGTCTAGTAATATGGGTAAGTAATGCCCTTTGTGGCCTAAATATTTAGACCCTATCAATTGGGATGCAATTTCATGGAATTTTGAAATAGATTTTTTGTAAATTTCAAAGAAAAAGGAAATAGTAGAAAAAGCATCGTAAGAATCACATGTACTGTTTGACCATAATTCATTATTTGCTTCTTCTGTACTCATCATCTGTTTATGGACAGAAACAGCAGCCTGAATTAATTGTTTCAGATCCCTTGTTTCTTATTACCCATGTGTGTGTTAGTTCTAGGCTCCCCCCAATAACCTACTGAATATTGATGATTTTTCAGCACAGTTATACCGGAAACAAGGCCATCAAAACAAGCTGAGGTCTCTGAAAGACTAAAGGACCTCATTGGTTACCGACTTGATATCAAGCCATCTCAAATACTCCACGAAGAAGCTGGGCAAGGCTTATTTTTAGATGGTGAAGCCGATGTGGGTGCAGTCATAGCTTTTTACCCTGGCGTAATATATTTCCCGGCTTACTACCGTTACATTCCTGGATACCCAAAAGTTGATGCACGAAACCCGTATCTGATCACTCGGTATGATGGAAGTGTGATCAACGCCCAACCTTGGGGTTTTGGGGGTGAAGGCCGTGAAGTTTGGAATGGCCTAAGCATGGCAGAATTTAAGCCAGATATGCAAGGTGTTGAGAAGGGTTCAGAGCGTGTCTGGAAATTGCTCAGCACTCCTTTGGAAGGTACACGAGCAGGCATCAAGGGTGATGTATTGGAGCGGAGAAACCCATTGGCTTTTGCTCATTTTGCTAACCACCCAGCAAAAGGCATGGTCCCCAATGTCATGATTTGCCCTTATGATTTCCCTTTAACTGAGAAGAACATGAGGCCCTATATTCCAAATATATTGTTTGGAAATGCTGAAGAAGTAAAGATGAAAAGATTTGGCAGCTTTTGGTTCAAATTTGGGGGTTCAGGAAATGGTGGGTCAGATGTTGCTGTTCTGAAGACACTGGTTCTGGTGGCTACTAGGGCACTTTGTGATGAAGAACTGCTTTTAAACTACAGGTTGAGCAACTCTAAGCGACGGCCAGCCTGGTATACTCCTGTGGATGAAGAGGAGGATCGAAGGAGATGGAGCTAAATTAGTGTAAGTCGACTTAAAGCCATAAATGCATCGGATTCCTTCATTTTACCCTGGGCCATATTTATTTCTTGTTCTTACTTCGCGTCAGACTTGATTTCAACTGTTGCCTAAACCAACTTTCCCCCCATGCCTTATGTTTTCTTTATATGCAGAGTCTGGAGCAACAACTGTTACAAGGGAATTGCAGTTTGTTTTATTTTGCAATTATTTGTTTTATGAAATGATCAAGATGGAAAAGAAAAAATAAATGGACATAGCTGGTGACGTTACTAAACAAATGATGATATTCAGGCATTTGCCATGATGGATTAAAAAATTTTGGTTCCGAAGGGACATTTGTTATCCTGCTTTTAAGCAGGCATGGTATCCAAGTCAAATTGCATTTTCTGCCTTGTCTCTTTATAGCTCACTGCAAAGCTTGTGTACTTGCATTGTTTCGCTTTTGGGCATTCCTGACGGAAGGGAGGCCAATTGGACCTGTTGCGTTTTGGTTGTTGCCCGCAGCCTGTCAAAATTTTATATTGGAATTCCTCATGCTTAGGTTTCTTATTCACTACGACCATATTTATGGCATTACCCGATAATCCCCTTTGAACTTTCCATGTAACACAGATTACGTGTAACAGAGAATCGTTTAAGAGTAATAGATTACATGTCATGACACGTTATAAACAAAGAAAATAGTCATAAATGAACATGAATATATCATCAATGAAATCTTACTATCGTTAGAAATACCGGAAGTAAGTTAGAAGCTGACTTACATAATGTCAAGTAAAACGTAAGCGTAGCATAAAATAATGTAAGTTGAAAAGAAATATGTTTTAGAATTAGAATATTCCATGTAATCTTCGTAAAAATAAAACTAATTTAGGGCCAAATTTGTAAAGTTACCTCTTGAAAATTACAAATTCACCCAAAAACTTTCTCGCGTAAATTTAATCATAAATCCAAATATAAACTTATAATTTTTAAAAACCAAACCCAAATATGAAACTCTTCTTGGCCGATTCACTCTTGGAATAAAATCCTGATTTTGTTCTCACTTAGGTCAATTAACTCACTAACATGGTTGAATAACTTCAAAAATCACAAAATAACATATGAAATTCGGTTTGCATGAAAACAATGAAACCGAATCATGGATGCTTTTTTGACTTGAAAGATAGGGACCACTATTGCATGTTCATCAACAATCCAACAAAGATTTAACTCATAAATTTTTAAAATTCATTCTTAATCCATAGATCTACACTTTGAAAATAATATTTTAAAAAATCATAACTGTTGGATCAAAATTCTAAAGTTAAAATAACAATTTAAAACAACCAAAACTTATTTTGAACCAATCGGTTTCTACTACTTCAAAGAATATAACTCATTTCACCTAATCAACTCACTATTATTCATAAAGAGCTTAACTTAGCTCAGCTTAACATTCAAACGCAGCCAGGATGGTTTGGATTGAGAGATGAGTTGAGATGATTTGTGAATAGTAGAATAAAATATTTTTAAAATATTATTATTATTTTAAAATTTGAAAAGGTTAGAATTGTTTATTATATTTTGTATAGTAATTTGGAAAAGTTATTTTGGAATTTGAAAAAGTTATATTGTTTATTATATTTTGGTGTCAGAATTTGACAAAGTTATTTTGGGATTTGGAAAAAAAAAATTATATTTTATGTGGAAATTTGAGAAAGTTGTAATGATTAAGATGAGATGAGTTGAGATGGATTGAGGAGAGTTGTGAATTCAAATTTGACAGTTGTGCGGCGTGTCCTTTAATGTAGATTGTTTTTTTTTCTTGTTTTTTTAAATAATTTTTAAACATCTTTAAATATTTAAAAAAATATATTAATATAATAATAGTCACTTCTTTAACTATTAAATAAAAAAATTAAAATAAATAAAATATAGAAATGATCAAATTGAGTAGATCATACGCATAGTATTATTTTCCTTTGACAATAGATGCATGGCTTGGGGCACAGACCAATATAAATACAAGAATGTGCTGTCAAGGTTGTATCTTTAAAGTTATGTTGTAGTAAATTATCTCGCTGTCTATAATTTTCAAACAATTCTACGTTCGCAACTTCTACAAGTCTAGAGCTGTTCTTTGTCTAAATGTGTCGATCTTTTCAAGGAGTAGTTATCCATCTTCTATTAATCTAATTCCATGAGATGTGTAACGTATAAGACTCCGGCACAAAAGAGAATTGGTGGGGATCGGTGTTGGACATACTTCCATATATACATCTTTCAAATTCTTTTCAACCTTATGATCATTTAATACAAAAAAAATATAGATTCCGTGACTCAACATGAACATTAGTTTTTCTTTAACAATAATTTATTTCAAATATTCGTGTCTCAACAATTCTATTTATCATTTATAAGGGTTTGTTTGGACACAAGACTTAGTTTGGATAGAGATCAGATGCTTCCATCTCATCTTATCTCAATATCCAAACACCACAAACATAAATATTTTTCAATTTCAAAATTTCAATTTTTTCATATAATAATTATTTAATTATTATAACTTTTCCAAACTTTCAAACAAAATACAAAAAATAATTCAATTTCTTCAAATCTCAAAACAAAAATAACATTAGAAAATTATATTCTAATAATATTTTAATTTTATAGTATTTTGATTCAATTTTTTTTTCTCTCATTTCTCAAAACCACATTCAACATTTTAAGTCAAATCATTTCTAACTCATCTCAAATCAAATATCTCACTATTATTCACAAATCATCTCAACTCACTATCCAAACTCCAAACTAGGTTGAATATCTCATAATTCTGTGAATAGCAGTGAGTGTCCAAACTAAACCTAAGTTTCTGTGACTTTCAATGCCATTGATCTCATGTGACCCTCATTCTCGAATGCAGGGCAAATTTCGTTTTTGTTTTTTATTTCTGTTTTATTTGGTCATGTTTAGTATCCTTCAACCACACATGTACATATGATTAAGAAATGATATTTATAGTTTTAAAATGTATAAGCCTTGTGCATTTCCTTTGAAAAAATGTGGGTAAATCTAGAATCCATATGAAAAAATTATTTTTTTAAAAGTGGATCATATTTTCTTTCAAAGGAAGTGCACGGGGCTTGCATAGTACGTACCTTAGAACTGTATCTAACATTATTACTCAATCAATTATTGATTTAGCTTCCAAATAAAGAAAAGTTCCTTCCAATTATTCCTCCTTTCTTTAGCTTTAAAGGTTTGATTCTCAAGTAAGAAACGTTTTCCCTGGATTTCTTCTTCCACTTTCGGCTACGCCAAGGCCTCGTATACTTGGAAGGAGTAAAATGTCTTAAACGAATATAAGAAAAGAAAGCAAAGCATGTATATTCTCCTTACACTCTACATGAATGTTTAAACAGTTCCTAGCATATATATTTTTTTTTTTTCATTTTGTTTATGAACTTTTGAAGTTGGCGTTTGAGTTAGGTAAATCAGCCTGCAGCTCCTAAACGTGTGGTATGTGCGCGCGCGCGCATTTCTATTTTTTTCCCCACCTTTCAACTAACTGTCCTAGCCAGTTTCTTAAAATATATTGCTAATCTGAATGCAACGTCTGACTGAACACCAAACCAGTCCAGTACTTAATTATTTTGTAATGAAAATATATATTTATAAGAAGGTACCCCATGCAGTTTATAAATTTGTTAAGCGTCTATATATGTAACATGTACGATTCATATGTTTTTTTTCTAATATTATCGCAAAGCAGCTTAAATGATACGTGACAATTTTTTTAATTAATTTTTAAAAAAATTATGTTTATGACATGCATGATGAATGAACAGTAGCCAAACTTAGAAGCATCTACATTGGCTTGGCCATATGAGAAGATTGGTTAAATTTTGCATAATTGATGTAAAAAACATCTCACATTGAATTGGGCAAATCTAAAATAATTTAGACTTTTACTATAGTGGTTGGCCAAAGATGGTGAACTACAATTGATTCACCAAACATTAAAATACTAATTTCTCACTCCAAGCAAACATTAAAATATTAGTTTCTCACTCAAAGCAAAAATACTATTTGGCTTGTAATTAAGAAATTTAGATAGAATTTTAGATGAGTTTAATCAAATATTTTTTGTTATTAGCATTAAATGGCTTTTGAAAATATGATTTTTTAATATTAATTTAATTCGAATATAATTATTATTAACATTTAATTGGTAGAGTTACAAAATGTAAACAAAATAAATTAAATAAAAAAACTATTAAATTAATAATATTTTTTTATTATATAGAGAGTGAATGGATAATCCAATGTGGGGATTGAATTAAATAGAATAGGTAAATGTATAAAAGTGTGATATTGGCTAAATTTTGAATATGGATTTGGCCAAGCCAATGAAGATGCTCTAAAGATTAGACTACATATTTTGGAAGAAAACTCGATCTTCTTCCAATCCAAGGAGAATTTTGTCAAAATTAATATTGACTACTATTTGGTTGTATATGTAATTAGTTTTTTTTTTTGTAACCTCTCCAAGGCAGTGCCATTCGGACTCACTCCTGCAGAGTAAACTCCAGTTCTGTGCACCATACTCTCGAAAGTTTTCTAACACGGAATTGGTTAAATCACTGATTTTTCACCAGGAGTGTTGCCCTAAAAGATTGTTTGCACACATGAGGTATTGAACCTTAGACCTTAAAGGGAGTGATACCTCAAGATCAAGGCATTCACCCTTGGGCCAACCCTTGGGGTTGTATATCTAATTAGTTTATTGTATTCTAAATGAAACTTAAAGGAGGTTTTAGTAGTTGAACAGCCAACATGCAGGAAATTAATAAACACAGCCAAAAAGCAAAAAACAAAATTAGAAGAGAAAAAAGGGTTGCAAGTTTTAGCCGTACGTTTGTTCCAGTCTGTGTGCCATGCGCCCAATAATATTGGATGGTGTTGGTTACCTTAACGTAGTACGCCACCCATGCATAATATTTTTTATTATTAATCCTTTGAGCTGTGTTGGAATAGAAATAATATTATAATATGGTTTCATTAGGAAACTTGGGAAATTAAAAACTTTATTACATATATAGTTGAACTTTAGGTTATCGGCCGCAACCACTTCCCATCCTCCAAATTATATAATGTACTCAATTCCTGCAAAAGGTGTCAACCTAGCTATTTGTATTCGATCCAAAAACTTGACAACCAACCAAAAGAACATTCAATATTCTCAACTTGTATGCTAAAGAATTACGCAAAAAGTGATCAGATAGCTAGAATGTCCGAAAAATACCATAGCCCAAGAAAGAGAGAGAAAGAAAGAAATATTAATCGTAGTTAGTACTTAGTACAACGTAAGATCATTTCAGCTCACCAAATCATAACGCTTTGTGAAAAAACATGCACGCCAAGAAACACAAACGCCTCCCCATATAACAAGCATGATCACCCTGATCAAACCAACTATATTCACATGCATGCATGCCCTCTGACATTCCAACAAAATCATTCCAACACCATGATCAATCCTGGCAACCTCATGACCTTCCCCTCCTCCTCCTCCTCCTCCTCCTCCTCTGATGAACTTGCGCCTAGAAACTTGATGTCCAGGCGGCTTTTTTTCTTGCAAGATATCCAAATCCTTGAGCTTTTCCTCGCTATTTTTGTGTTTGTGGCCATTCATTCTCTAAGACAAAAGAAGGTTCATGGTCTGCCCGTTTGGCCTGTCCTCGGAATGTTGCCTTCCTTGATAAGCGGCCTGAGATCAACCAATATGTTCGACTGGCTGACCGAGATTCTTTGCAGTCAAAATGGGACTTTTAAATTCCAATGTTCTTTGTTTAGTAGCCTCAATAGTGTCGTGACCTCGGACCCTCGAAATTTGGAGTATCTTCTCAAGTCCAAGTTCCCCAATTTCCCAAAAGGACCATATTTCCGAGACACTGTTTGTGATCTTCTTGGCGTAGGGATATTTAGTGCAGACGACGAGACTTGGCAACGGCAAAGGAAGACGGCAAGCATTGAGTTCCATTCGGCTAAGTTCCGGCAATTGACCACCGAGTCATTGGTTGAACTTGTGCATTCCAGGCTCTTACCAGTGTTAGAGAACTCAATTCAGCAGCCCTTCCCCATTGATCTCCAAGACATCTTACTGCGTTTAACTTTTGATAATGTATGCATGATAGCATTTGGGGTTGATCCAGGGTGTTTAAGCCCTGGTTTACCGGAAATACCATTTGCCAGAGCGTTTGAGGACGCGACTGAAGCCACGTTCCAACGATTTGTCACGCCCACATGCATATGGAAGGCCATGAGGTATTTCAACTTGGGTGCGGAGAGAACGCTCGAGACATCAATAAAAGGAGTGGATAAGTTTGCCGAGGATGTAATTCAGACAAGAAGAAAGGAGCTCTCTCTGCAATACTGCGACGAAGACAAGACTAAGCAAAGATCAGATCTCTTGACAGTGTTCATGGGGCTCAAAGATGAGCAAGGACAGCCTTTCTCGGACAAGTTTTTAAGGGATATTTGTGTCAACTTTATACTTGCTGGGAGGGACACTTCGTCGGTGGCATTGAGCTGGTTTTTCTGGCTGCTTGACAAGAATCCGGCGGTGGAGGAGTGTATTCTTGCAGAAACATGCCGGATTTTGGGTGAAAGAGAGGAGTTGAAAAGGGGAGATCAGTGGGAAAGTTCATCAATAATATTTAGGCCGGAGGAGATAAAGAAAATGGATTATTTGCAGGCTGCTCTATCTGAGGCACTCAGGTTGTATCCTTCAGTGCCAGTGGATCACAAGGAGGTAATTAATTAGTCAGCTAATGAAACTGTATATTTGGCTTTTTCTTTCATCATTTTTCTTTCAAACAACAAATATCATGTTTTGAAAGTCAATTTCAGGTTTTTTATTTATTTATTTATTTTTTTCAGTTTTATGTTCAAAAAACATCATTTTAGTTCCTCAAATCTGATCAAACTACCATATATGCATAGGCACTCATGGGTGTTTAGGAAACTCGAAAACCATAAACAAAGAAATGAACACTCAATGAGCTTTCCATATATATGTCTGAGTTATTTTTATCTTTTTACAACTTTTTATACAATTATATTTTAAAATAGGATATTTTTATAAAATAATTTTATTTGTTTAAATTATTTATTTTTATAAATTATTTTATTAAAATATCCCTCATCTAAAATATGATAATATAAAATATTGTAAGAATGTGTCCGTTATTTCCTTTTGAAAAATACTTTAGTTACACAGAGATTATATAAAAGTAAACTCATAAATTGATGTAGTTTGATGTAGTATATACTACGTCAAATTATAAAATTATTTTAATTATAAAATAGATCTAACGAATTTTATAAAATTATTTTAATTTATAAATTTATTCTATATAATCTTTCTGTATCTGCAGGACTTCTCATTCTTTATTTGTTTGGGCGGTTTGTTCATCGAGTTCAAGAATCTCGATCGGTTACGTACGAGCTAGTTGAAAACTGTCGAAAATATATAGACCAATATTGGTGACGTACCATTTGGTCAAATGCTGGTTAACCTACCAGCATACTTTCTGTTCCCCATGGCCTATCTTTAAGGAGACAGATTATGGGAGATAAGTACAGGTTATAACAAATGGATTACCAAATAATTAAGAGCAAAACAAAATTGGGGAAATAAATAAATAAAGACAACGAATGGTACATTAAAAGAATTAAAAAGAAAAATAGGGATAGGGGTCAAAGTCTACTTAGGCCTCGTTTGATTATACAAATCGTTTCATTTCATCTCATATTATTTAGTTATTATAATTTTTCTAAACTCTCATACAATATATAATAAACAATTCAACTTTTTTAAATTTTGAAATAAAAATAATATTAAAAAATTATATTCTAACAATATTTTATTCAACTTTCATCTCATCTCATCTGGTACATAGAAAGTAAAGACATTGATTTGGTGAATTTTTTCTTGGAATGAAATAAAAGAAGTTTTTTTTTTTTTTTTTTTAAATTAAAACCAAACGATTTATGTATATTGTTTTTCTTAGGCTTCCTTGAATTTACTCAAATTAATCCATTAATTGAACTAGCTAGTATTCTAATTTTGAAAATTCTAATTAACTACCTAATTACATTTTAAAATTTAGGTTGTTGAAGATGATGAATTTCCAGATGGGACAGTGCTAAAAAGAGGAACAAAAGTGATCTATGCAATTTATGCAATGGGGCGAATGGAGAGCATATGGGGAGCGGATTGCAAGGAGTATAAGCCGGAGAGATGGTTGAGAGATGGCAAATTCATGAGCGAGTCGGCATACAAGTTCACGGCCTTCAACGGCGGCCCTCGCCTTTGCTTGGGAAAAGATTTTGCCTACTATCAAATGAAATTCGCCGCCGCGTCGGTCATTTATCGCTACCATGTCAAGGTGGTGAAAGATCATCCTGTGGAACCAAAGCTGGCACTTACTATGTACATGAAGCATGGATTGAAGGTGACTCTTCATAGGCGTGATCATGAGTTGGAGCTTCAAAAGTACCTGAAGATCAATAAATAAAGGTTTTAATAATAGGGGTGCATCTCAATAATCATGTTTTTCACATGTTTCTTATTTCTTTGATCTTTTATTACATATATAGGTTTATAGATCTATTAACGGTATTGTATTCAACATATGTTGTTCTATAATTTGTAGAGGGATAGCGAAGGACAAAGTTGCAGTACTTGCTTGTGTGTCTTTATAAAGAAGCTGCAATATTTTGAATAATGGGGTTTATCTCCATTTATAGATCTTCCCTTAGGCAGAAGTGAGCAATCAATATCTCCATTCACCCAAAAGAAAAATAAATAAATATTTATATATACATTATCTTTTCTTTCATCTTTACTTACATTATCTATTCTATATTTGTATTTATGAGTTAGCTTTTCATAAATTCAAAACTGAAAAAATTTCCAAAAAAATAGTTAGTAGAAAATGCAATTAATTGACATGAGTGGTAGCTCAAATTAATTGACATGAGTGGCTGCTTTTTTTCTTTTTCTTTTTTTCTTTTAAAGTAAAATGTCATCATTTATTCATTTATCAAGAAAAACTTACATTCATGATCAAATACATGCGGAGATATCTACATATAAATCATTTGAAGCTCCACCAGTACACTACTGGACAAATCTGAACTTCATTGTTGCTGATACTCTCTACAAACAAACGTCTAAGAGATAGCACTCTGCCTAAACAAAGACTCAATCTCATCCTTTATAGAAAGAAATGACTCAACCTCTATGAAAACAACCGTCCAAGAGGCGAACACCTTTTTATTTTTACTAGACAATACGGAAAATAAGAACAAAAAATAATTGATTACAGTTTGAACCAACTTCGGTAGACTTTGACGATGTGTGAAGGTAACAAGTTTGTCTCCTTTCAGCCAAAAATGAAAGATCTGGAAGTGGCGATTCCGGAGATCCGGCGTGTGTGGCTAGAAGAGCTATGCCACAAATGAGGACCACGCTTGGTATTTTTGCAAAACACTATCATCCAAAAGATTTGCGGCCTAAGAGTCTTCTTGTGCTGTGTATGTCTCTCGAGAGTTGTCAAAAACCTATAGATCTGACTTTTTCTGCAATGAAGGAAGAAAATAAACTAAGAAATGAGGGCAAGAGAGGGAGAAGGAGGAGGAAGCTTCCTCCGAAAAAAATCTGATCTAAAGGTTTTTTTATGGGAGTGGGAGAGAGGGTTCAGAAAGAAGAGAAGGAAAAATATTGCGAAAGCTTAATTTTAGTGTTGAGTGTCTGCTTAGTTTTGAGTTCAAAAAGCTTAAAACATACTTTTAACAATTTATACATCTTCTTTCTTTATTGTATATTAAAATAATTTGTTGTAAAATTTGATTTTAAAAAATATAAATAAAAAGACATGAAAAATTATTTATATATTTAGGTTGTGCAAGGCCCGTGCAATCTTTTTGAAAAGCAAAAAGGGGTACATTTGGTATTCATATGAAAAAACTCATTTTTTTCACGATGAAAATCTTACTTTTTTCATAAATAAAAATTGTGTAAAACTTACGCACCTTAAAATTGTATTTATTACTTGAAATAAATAAAACTCTATTATTTATATATCTTTCTCAAATTTCCCAAAAGGCAAGCACAGTGAATGGACCGAAAAAGAAAAGAGTTTTTTTTTTTTCTAAAGTTGCACATTTGTCTCTGTCTTCACATCTCTGGTAAGGATATTAACTGTAATTTTTTTTCTTTTATATGTTTTTTTAAATATACAAATTCACTAATAAATTCTTCCTAAATTATTAAAATAAATAAATATAAGTATCAATCCATTTGAGTAGTTTATCGGTCCTCTAAGCATTTTCCCTCTTGTAAATTCAAGAGGGAGAATCACATGACATTTCATAAGCTTAATGAGTGGTCATGTGTCAACATGGGATGAACTATGTAGTCACTTCGAAGGACAAATGGTATTATGAAGGTGAAGGTATGACACATGGCATGCATGGGATCTAGCCTTGGGGTCGGAGAGTCTCTGATGCTAAAGTTAGTAAATTCTCCTGAAAGTTTGTAAATAAGTGCAAGAGTCTAGGGTTTAAAGAGATTTTCTCGTACCTAAGACTTGTTATTTATACCATAAGTCCGGGAGGACAGATCGTGTCTGCCCCCATAGAGTTTGTGTCCTTCGTACTGTTCGTTTTGTCAGAGTTCTTTAATGCAGCTTGGTTTACTTATTTTCCTCCCCCAGCCAGTATGTTTCCAAATCGATGAGTCTTATCCCCTGCAGCATGCCCCTCATACACGTTGCGTTTAGAGGAGCCTACCCATGGGCTGGGTTGGAGACTTTATTCATTCTGGGCTGGGCTTTCGGTTCAAGTTCCTTTAGCTATTGTTCTCAGGTGCATGGTCTAAGAGGGGCAAATTCACTTACAGTTATCCCGCTATTTCTCACTGGACAAGTAAGGCGTGAATTATCAATTTGAGCCCGCCTTGTTGCTGGGGCCAAGATCCCTCTGCTAACGTGTACACAGTTATGAAGTTTGGGGAGGTTTCTGTCGTTTGCCTTATCCTGATGATGCTTCCCTTTCAATCTATTTGGCTCACCTTTTGATAATTCTGATGGCGTCTTTTCAAGCTAATTAATGTTGAGGATGTTAGGCAGCTCTTCGCATTCGCGTAACTTCGTGGACCACACTCCCAGGATTTGAAGCGACTCATATTTCTCCTTTCTGCCATAGGGTGTGGGAGATCAACCATTGCCTTTTCCCTATATAAATACGATCAGGGTTAGAGTTCCCTTTCCTTTCATCATGCTGTAGCTTTCTTGCCACTCTTTCCAACTTCTCCTTCCTTTGTTTATTATCCTCTCATTCCGTTAATACCTTATACTTATGCATTGATGGCTTCTGAGAGATCCACTCAACCAAGGGCTTCCAGCGAGGATTATACCAACGTCGACCGTCATTTGAGGGTATTAGTTGGCATTCAAACGCCTTTGCGGCAATGATGGCCTCAAGGGCCCTCACCGAATAGGTGCCAGAATCAGTGTTTTTCAAGGTTCCTGGTCCAAACAAGGGTGTCGTCAATACTGAGGGTCATTCTACATGAGTGGCCCTATTTCATTCTATATTTTCGTGCAGCTTAAGGCTACATTTCCTTGGCCCTGTTCGCAACTTGTTGGACCACCTTAAGTTAGCCCCTTCCCAACTACATTCGAATGCCTAGAGGATTTTGATTTGTTGCAGCATTATCTGGCGACGCGCTCTACTGGAATTAGACCAAGACGACATTGACCTTACAGGCCGTGAATTCCTCCTTACTCACAAGGTGCTACGGTTAAAGGGGAACATCTGCAATTTCAGAGCGATACATGCCTTTGTTAACCTGGAGCCGAGGTATCACAAGGTGAAGGACTAGTCTACAAAGTTCTTCTTCGTGCCCGGTTGGGGGTGGGTGCTTCTGCTCGTAAGCATCTCTCGGTCCCTTCTTTGCTGGGTAAGGGGAAGAAGCCTCACCCAGAGGGTACCCGGGTTGACAACAGGCCCCTTTCTGGGGCCCTGATTCCTCCACGGCAGGAGTCAGCTACCCCCGAGGTCCGCTGTCCCACCATCTTGTTGACGCCGGTGGAGGTGCCACCACTTCAAGAAATAAGGTTTTTTGCGGCGATTTTATGTCTGTTGGAAATAAAAATGCTGCAAAAACCTTTAATTATGGCGATTTTTAAATCGTCACACAAGTTTTACATAAAATTTTAAAACTGGTCTTTTGCGGCGATTTTTCCACTTTTTACGACAGTCAAAATCGCCGCAAATAATAAATTGGTCTTTTGCAGCGACTTTTCAATTTTTGCTACGAAAAAATTGCCAGAATATTAAATTTTTTTTTTTGCGACGGTTAGTTAATCGCTGCAATTGTAAAAATGGTCATTTGTAGTGATTTTTTATGTTTAAAAATCGCTGCAAAAAATTATTTGCAGCACTTTTAAAATTGTTGCAAAAAAAATTACTGCAAATAATTTGTATTTGCAACGATTTTGAATTTCGCCGCTAAATTCAGCACAAAGTTTGGAACTGTCGATGGAATTCACTGTTAAAAGCTTTTTTGCGGCGAGTCTTAGTCACCGCAAATGAGTATTTCGAGCAATACCATTTCGTCTTTTTCATATTTCCGGCGAGGTTGTAGGTATTTGCGGCGATATTAAGACGCCGCAAATGCTTCAAACCTAAAATTAAAATACTCGCTCGTTCTAGTCATTTCCCTCCAGCCCTTCCCCCCTTCCCTCCCTCCCCTTTCTCTCCCGAGCTCTTCCTTCTCGAGCAGAACCCACGCTGGTAAGCACTGTCTGTCGCCAGGGACCCCACCTTGCCACCGCCACCTCACCTCTACGGCCAACCCCTCATTCTCCCCCAGCCCCCTGCCGATCTCTTTCCTCCCCAAATCTGGCCTCACCTCTCTCTCTCTCTCTCTCTCTCTCTCTCTCTCTCTCTCTCTCTCAGGTTTCTCTATATCGCAGCCACTAGGGGCGTCGTTCGCCACCTCCCACACGTCGACACCGTCGCCAGTTCTCCATCGGAGCCCCCTTCTCCTCTACGCCTAGCCCAACAGCCCGAGTCCCTCCCTCTCTCCCTTGCTCTGTTCACAACCCACGGCCACCAGCTCTCCCCAACGCCACCATGCTCCTCCCGAGCCACCACTCTACGCCAAGCAACCACCACGACCACCCTTCTCAACTTCCTCGTTAACAAATTTGGCTTGCCATTTCCCAGTAGATGGTATACTCAATTTACATTCTTTGTTACAATATCTTTTCTTTGATATGGTCCTCCTTGTATAATGTTTCTGTGGGGAATATGTAGGATATGTGGGCAGAGAGCCAGAATGAAGATATGTTAGAAGAAAGTCAAAAGGAACTGTGTTTTGATATAGTTTTTTTTCCTGCATTTTACTTTTCTTTCTCTAACTTTATCGTTTGTTTGCTTTAAGGATATTGATGAAAGTAATCAGCAGAATTTTTTTCAATTCATCTTTTGTTATCATAATCATCCCCAGCAAGTGTAGAGAAATGTTATATCGTTCCTCCATTATCTTATCAAAATCATCTTCATTTAGTTCCTCCTCTTTGGCCACAAGAGGAACGTCCTGGGCATTTCCTGTTTCACTCTTGAGAATTGTATATAACAAAATTATGTATTATATATCAAAATATGCTGGTATGAGAAAGAAATTTTATTTTAGACCATCATCATTATTTTTCACATGTACTCATATGAATTCCTAAATTGCTAACAGATTTGAAGAGGCTGCAAAGAGAATGGGTGTAGATGCAGCTCACTGCCTGGTGATTGAAGACTCTTTGTGAGTTAAATTAGAGATCATATGTATATAATATTTCTACTCATTGTGCATGTTTATTTTTTCATGATTTATGAAAAAGATGCGAAAATATAAATTCAATAGCCTTTTGTAGCTTTTGCCTAATAAATGTTGGTTGCATAAGTTTCTTTTTTATCATCAACTTTAAATTTGTTGATGTTGTTCCAAATCTACTTAATCTTCATGGGTTTCCAAGGGGAGCAGCGGTGGTGGTCGTGGGTCTCTAAAATCTCTTGTGCCCTACAATTAGAGCATTTGATGCTAACAAGTCATCCTTAGAATTGTCCTTGTTGCCCTCAAATTAATGTCTTTTTTGTTTATTATTTTAACAGTGAAGTATTTTATTCCTTATGATTTCGTTTTGCTTTATGTAACATTTGTTCATAATGCATAACTAGTGAACTATTTTTAGTTCTAATTGTTGTTTCGCTCTTAGCCTTGAATCATTGCATGTGTTTTTATAGCTTTTCAGTAATAATTCCCTCTATTGCTTGTCTTGGTTTATAATTGAGAGGTGGATCTATACTTTACCTATAGGGAGGCAATCTTCACATTAGTCTCGTAGGAAGCATATGTTTCATTATTTTTTTTTATTAAATTATGTCATCGGTTTTATCTTTTATCATATTTTAACAATTTTAACAAACTAGTGTTGTCTTTTTGTTAGTTGTAGTTGCTAGTGCCAGAAACTTATATGTTGCCAAGATTTTTGTTATTTGGAGCTTCTCATCTTAGTTGAATTGATTTTCATATCTTTCTTTTGTGTCATAAGTTGTATATGTTTACGTTTTTATGCAGAGGATACTTATGTTACCTAGTTTTCAATATCATTTGATGGTTACCATATCTAAGTGCCCTTAATTGAGTAAAGGTACTTCCCACGGGACTCTTTCTTTTGTAGTTATTTTCTAACTTTCCAAAAAGATGCTATTTGTAATTTTTATTGGTTAAGGCTGGTTATATTCAGAAGTCAATGACCCTTGAGTGATTTAGATTTTTCATTTAGCAATGGCTAACACTTTGGCTGACATTTCTGTAATATAACTAGCTTATTTTGGTGATGAGGGGATTTTATTATATTAGATGGTGCATGTTCAATGAATTTTTAATGTTAATTATTTTAGAGGGGATTGAAGGGGATCAAGGCCAATAATTTGGATGTAGCTATAGGGAGCTACTCACAATGTACTACATTTATTTGTGACATCTTAATTGGGAAGATTTGAAAACATGAAAATGCACAAGTTGTTAGTTGGCCAACTTGTGAAGAAAAAGTTTACTTTCAAGCTTAATTTCTAACTCTCAAATGGCACTCTTTTCTCAAAATTTTCGTTTGTCTAACCCTAACTGTTACTTATTATTTTGACTAACCGTTTAATAGTTTATTATAACCTTGACTAACCCCTAATCTTTATTGGTTATTGTAATAATCTTATTAGATTAACTACGATCCTCTTGTCATAGTTATTATTTTCTTTTATTTTAGTATGGCCTCATGATGATCAATTTTTATTGATCATGCTGGTATTTATTTGCATTTTATTCAATTAATTGAGTGACTTGTGTTCCTTTTCATCACTCATAAAAGTTGCACATGTTTGCATAGATAACATTATTTATTAGCATGTCCTTATAACAAACTAATGGAATTATTTAGCATGTTCTGGGATCAAGTTGCTTTTTATCAAGACTTAATTTTCTAGTCCAAGTCTTTGTGCAGCAATTCTAAAAAAAGTTTTTCTTTTCCTTCAAGTTTCTGTCATTTTGATTTAGTGTGGTGTTCCTTTTGACTATCCTCAACACTAGTGCATATTGTGGGGTAGTAGAGTGTGTAGTGAATGAAATGAAGAGGTGAAACAAGGAGCATCGCCTAAGCGTGTGGCTGTTCAAATGAGAATATGATTCCTGTATGTTAATTCTATTTTGGGGGATTTTGTTTTGTAACTTAGCTCTTAAGTCAATGATTTACCTTGTTTTTTACCACTCAAAAAGGTATCTCAACCACCACAACAGTTGTAATTGAAGCACACAAATAGCAAAACAGTAAAATCAAGAACAAAATCTGCAGTTGTTTAGAAATTAGCTTATTTCAAGCTCTCGGGTCTGCTCTTTCCCGTTCTCTTTCTCTCTACCAATCCCTTGTCACATGTGTGTTATAGAAGTGTAAATATAACTGACTTTCATTATCTTGGATGGGCTTGAACTTTGTTGGAGGCTACAGTAGTTGGAAGTTCAATTAGAATCTGATTTCTCTGGTGCTCTAGTTGGGAATGATGATGTTTATATTTTTTTGCCAAAAGACTCAAGATATATTCCTTGAATATCATGATGGTCAATCGCATGCTTGAATATGAGACCTAGATGGAGCTTATTGGTGAAATGATATTGGTTCATACAACCCCAAGTTGTTGGATAAATGTATTCTTTGATAGTTATATTCCCAAGGTTATGGCATTTCTTTATGCAATAGACTTCTTTTCTAAGCTGGGTACTTGATGTAAGCTATGTAGTTCATAGATTCTTGTATGAACTCCCTGTTTTTGTTTTTTTAAACTTGTATCATTTTTGTTTTTGTTTAGAATTCACATTTGGTTCTATAGTTCATACTGATTAAGGCCTCTAGCATATAGTCACTAAGAACCAATGACTTTTCACTTGGTTCCTAGTGCTCCCATTAAAGAATAATGCCTCACTCACTAGTATCATCACATCTAATAAACAGAGATGATGCAGATCAAGAACTTCTAAGGATCTTGATAATCATACTGGTTTAAAATTAATAAACCAGTATGTTTAAAATTAATGTATCTGGATCTCTGCTAATGGCTTAACTACCCAAGTTACCAATAAATTTGAACATTTGTCAAGAGCTGAAGAGTAAAAAAGGATTTTTTTTTAAGAACTTCACATTTTTTGTGTTATATAATAACAACATATCTTAAAATGTATTCTCTATAGCTGGATGAATAGGTATTTATATGTTTGTTCCATGATATGGCATCCATCGAATGCAATGGGAGGGAAGGGGAGATAGTTGTGGATGTATGAAAGAGTATTAAACTAGCTTATTGACTGTGAGGTGATTAAGTGTTTTATTATACAAGGTAGCCAGTTTGGATGACAGTTGTTAGTTTTCTGAATGGAGAATCAAGATTAATTTTATGTACTTTTAGAGTTTTATGTTTCTTATTAACTTATAGCTCTACTTTTGTGTTTGCATGTGTATTTCTTAGGGGTGGATAACAGTGGTTGAATGGGTATCTGTTTATATGTTATATGTTTTGATAAGAGATTAGCTATTAGGATAATTAGATCCTTTGGAGTGTTTGGTTTTATGCTTCAAAAGGGAATTTTCTGAGGGAGAGAAACTTCCACCGCTTGAACATTCTTCGGCTTCTCTGTAATTTGCTGTAATTTCTTTTTCTGTTCTGAAGCTGCTTCTTTGTGTAATTAGGACCTTGTAGTGCAGTCTTTATTATCCAGATGCTAGCTATATGATTCTATTTTTTCTCAAATCTTCTTTCCTTACCTGGTGATGTCTGGGGCCATTATATTTTATATTTATAAAAAAAAGTCAAAAATACCAATACCTTTTATATAAGTTGTTGTGTCAAGCTTCCACATATCAAAAATGTGTTTGGTACATAAATAGACAAGCTTATGAATAGAAATGTTGATCTAGCTTGTAGGTGGCTGCAATCATGATTCTTGTTGAGAATCCCCTTAGGAAAAATCTTTATTATTAATCCTAAGGTGATTTAAGGCCATCATAGTTTCTGAGATAGCAAAATAATGAGATAGCAAGATAATGGCACTATTATTGTTGTATCAAACTTTCTAATAAATGATGTTTCCAGGGTGAGGTTGCTGTAAACCGCCGTGCTGACACAAGATCATATAGTTCACTTCATGCTCTTGTGAATGGCATGTTTCCACCCATGACCTCGTATGAGCAGGTTTGGCTCACAACCCTATTGTATTGAGATTATGTAGGTCAGACTTCAACTCCACCTCTTTTCCACACCTGGAAACTTCTAATTGAGCACTTTGATTTTAGTTCTTACTTGGTTTTGGAGATTTCCTTTCCCCCTTTTATCGCTATTTTGTCCCTAAATTTACTATCCTTCAAATAAGAAGCTTTTAAATTGAGTCTGATGTCACAGTGGCTAACTTTCCATAAGCCATATTTTGTGGCGCAAGTCTGATGAGTATACTAATCTAGGGCCTACTACGAAGTTATAACATGTGTGGGGGTGTCTTTTCATGATCCAAAGTCACAGTGGTTAAGGTATTAGGACTTGGGTATCTTGATTGTAATTGACTATTATTTTGCTAGCAAATCATACAGGTTATATCTTTATCCAGGCTGATGGCAGAAGTTCCACTTTGTTCATATTTTTACTTGGATGGATGATATATTGGCAACCTGAATGTATATGTACAGCTTAAGCAAAAAGGTTCTGCTATAGTTTTAACTATACTTCTTCCTCTAATTGAATCACTTTTCAATTATGTTTATATCTCCATTTTATGTGTTAAACTAGTAGAAATCAATAGTATTTTTTTACCTTCTACTCAAGATAATAACTACGTAAACAACTAAGGATTTCATTAGAATTTTCTTGAACTAGAACTATCTCTTGGTGTAATGATATTGGTTCATACAACCCCAAGGTCTATGGTACTTCCACCTTCTCATGTAAGGTCTATTGAACCATCTATTCAGAAAATGTTCTTTTCTTAAGCAGGGTGGCATTCTTGTATTGGGACCTCAACCTTGGAAGTCGTATGTAAGCAACTGTCAAGTTCTTGAGGTAACATGTATTAGTCGTGGATTGCCAAAGTTTAGTCATACTTTGTAGTTTTAACAGGTGTCATTCTACACTTAGTTCTGATCTGTTTGGAATTTTTGTTTTTGTCTAATAGTATCTACATCTGGGCTGCTTTCTGGTTTGATTTAGTTGTTGCAAATCAGTCTCATTCCTCTCCTCTCTTCAGTTTCATCTTGAGCTTGATTATACTTAGGATTGTTTGGCCTCTATCTTGGTAAAACATAAGAGGATGAAGTCTTATTTGTATATGAATTCTAGGTTGTTCAAGCCAAAAATATTGGTACTTGAGATATACACAGGTAGTATACATGAGAATGCATTTATATCAACCATCTCATTTCTTTTGTTGATGCTCTTGGAACATGTAAATCATTGTCTTGTTTTAGTTTTTCCTTTTTCTTTTCTTTGTAGGGAGTTGGTGTTTAAAATATGGGGAGGTTTGTTTTTTGTAATATATACATTTAGTTTCAAAATATAGCCTTAAGTGTTTAATTTTACCTATAAAAAAATATAGCCTTAAGCACAGGGTTCTGCCAATTACTGAGATTTTATTGCAAATTTTTCCTTAATTGCTTAAGTTTGTGTTTCATTGATCAACATGGATATTATTAGTGTATGAGCTGTGTATTTAATAGAGTATGAGCTGTGTATTTAATAGAGTATGAGCTTTGTGTATGATTTGGCATTTCAATTTTGTGTACTTGCATTTATAGGAAGTTATTTTTCTATCAGAATATCATCTGGTGCCATTCCCACATTTTTTAGATTCTTATTTTATGATAAAGTTTCAGTTTCAACTATTAATTCTTGATGGACTTCATGTCTATGGTGTTGTCATGTGGTTTTGTTTCCTTATATAAAACTTGAAGTATGGAGATTAAAAATCATTGTCAATTTTGTAGTATTTTTGGGCTAGCTAACTTGAATGAATGGAGGAAGGGCTTTTTACATTGAATTTCAATAGGATGTGTAGCTTGGATATGTGTAGTATTCTGTTGCGTGTATTTTTTTTTTAAATTTTCTGAAACATCATTTCCGGGGAGTTTAGTTTGCTGAAAATAATTTTTTTCCATATAAGCTTATTTGCGGCGATTTTATGTCACCGCAAATACTTTTTTAGCAGTAATTACTCGCTAAAAAAATATAACATAGTTGCAATTATATTAGTTGCGGCGAATTTAAACGCTACAAAAGATGTTATTAGCGGCGATTTTTTAACACACTGCAAATAATATGAAGATATTTGCAGCGATATTTTAAGTATTGGCGACGATACAAAACGCTGCAAATACTTTTTCACAGCGATAAAGATGTGAAATACGAACGTTCTTTGCGCCGTAATCTACAATATTAGCAGCGAAAAAACATCGCTGCAAATAAATATTTTTTGCGATGATTTTTGTATTTCGCTGGCTAAACTTTTAAGTGAATCAACAATTGTGACGAATGGCCGGCATAGCATAAATCGCTGCAAATGATTATTTGCAGCTATTTTGACTGTTTTTTGCGGCGAATTCTAGTGCCGGGAAAGACCCTTTTTCTTGTAGTGCACCGCCAGCTGGTGCTATTGAGTGGTCCTTTAGCAGATGTTCCCTCCGCGATACCACCGCCGGTGCTACTGAGGTGTCCCCGGACTTAGTCAAAATAGATGTCGTACTCCAAGGAATCTTGTGGTCAAGGTCCCTGACGGTTTGTCGAGGAGCAACGTTCTTCTTCATGGGTTTCTCCTCCTTCATCATCTCGCTCTGTTGCTTGTAGTTACTCCTTTGAGAACGAGGCCAAGACTTACTCGGGAGGTTTGGATGCTGCTAATGAGGGGGCGGCAGCTACTACTTCCAGCAACCATCTAGAGATGGATTGCTTCGTGGAGGGCAACTCCCTTTTGGATGTTGTAGTCTGCTTGCATCCGAGGAGTCTATTTGACGACCCACCTACCCAGGTAGAGCACCTAGAGGGGGGTGATTCCCTTCCGGATGTTATAGTCAGCTCGGGGTTCGAGGAGTCCGTGCAATGAACTGCCTACCCAGGTGGAGCGCCCAATGGAGGGTGATTCCCTTCTGGATGTTGTAGTCACCTCCAATTTGAGAGGTTCGTGTGAAGGTCCAACCGCTCCTGAGGTGGCAGCATAAACATCTGAGGCTAAGGGCTCAGTAGAAGTCATGCCTCCTTTGTCTCGGCTGGAAATGGAAGGGAGCAGTGTGGAGAACATTAGCCAAGTTGTCAAGTGCTTGTCCAGCTTTTTCTACGAGGTTCGGCAATTTCTTTATGCCCTTTTCCTTTCTCTTGCTATTTAGTTTTTCTTTACTAATAGTTGTACGTTAGCCCTTCTTATTGTCAGGGTACATCTCAACTGGCGACTTTTATCGTGGACAGCCAGGAGGTTATAAAGCAAGAGAACCTGGACCTTTGTTCGATGATCCACACCACCCTTCGCTATGCTCACGGGGAGATGGAAGAAAGGGAGCTGCTGGAGCAAGTGCTGAAGAGGGTACAGATTGCTTTGAAGGATGAGCGGAGGAAGAATAGGAAACTGGATCGTTATGGGAAGAAGCTCAATAGGAAGGCGAAGGAAGCAAGAAACAGTTGGAGCGGCTTAAAGTAGAACTTCGGGACAACTTATCACAAGTATAGGAGGTTGCCACCAGCTTGGATAAGCAGCTGAAGTTGGTCCCAGGAGTTTGTGATCAAGTGTGGGGACATGGGTGTGCCAAGGGCAGTAGGTCGATGCGGAACCACCTCTTAGGGAATCTGTAGTTGCGTTCGAGGACTTTCACGAACTATCTACGAGGCCTTAACCTTGCCAACATTCCTGTCAATGGGGCGGACTTGGGGAGGAAAGAGATCCCTTACGCTTTCCAGGATCAGGTCGTGCCTGAGCCTACCGCTTCAGAGCCGGGTGATCTTCCTCCTGACGCTGCTGAGATTGGTACTCCCAATGCCAAGACCTGATGTTGCCATGCCCTAGCTCCCTAGTGTTGCTACGGCTCTTTCGTTTTGTTCTTTCCTTTTTCTTCTTTTTAGCTGAATGTATGTACCTATATATTGTCGCCTAGCAACTTGTATACAATTTTAATCAATGAAAGTACTCTGCACTTTTGTCGTACCAGGCTGCCTATTATGTTTTCTTTTCGTGCGTTCTCTTTCTTTTTTTTTTTGGCTGGCTTGGGGGAATTTTAGCACAGGAAATCGTAGGATTCCAGACTACCCCGCTAATCGCCCGTTTAATCGTTTGCGCTGCATTTGCTTGCCCTTATTGGATAGGCGTCCCCCTGGGACCTCCATGAGCTATTTTCGAGCAATGTCTTCCCAATTTTCTGTCGTACCTGCTGGCTTTAGTCGTGTATTGTTGCACTAGTTGTTTTATGCTGTACTTGGTTCTTCTTAATTTTGCAGGTATCGATGATCAATAAGATTTCTTTTTGTTGATCATATCCAGCTATGTCTCTTCTCGCATTCCTTTTCTACTGTGACCAGCCTGGGGAGAATTGGCCCAAGGATTCGCCACACAGGGCTTTATGGTTCACCCCGCCAGTGCCCAACTTATGCCTGACGACCCAGCTAGCTCGCAACTTTCTTGTTCGTGCCACTTTCGTCGGCCTTTATCATGTGGTCATTCTCCAAGGGCCTTAGCGATACTGTTTAACAAGGTCAGCGTTCTCCACATTCTCCTTGTGCTAATTTTCTTTATTTTTCTATCATTTTTCTAGTCGTGTTTTACCCCGTCTAGTTCTTTTAGTCTTCCACTTTACCTCGCTTTTATCATGTAGTCTTCTAGCTAGGCAGATCCAGTGATCCACCGTGAGGAGACAAGACGGTCTTGGGCTTGGCTTGCGTCCTTCGTCCGTGGAGATGTAAGTTGTCCGGGCAGTTTGAAAACATATTTTTCTTTCTCCCTTGGCATAAATTTATCTTTCGGGTAGCCGTGGGGCTGAACCCGCTCTCTGTCATGGGGAGCCAAGACGGCCTCGGACTCAACCTGCCTCCTTGGTCAGCATGGGGGTAAGCTTTTCGTGCAGTTTGGAATTGTACCTATGTTCCTCCAATAGCATTATGTATTTTATTCCTGATCGGAATATAGGGATGTTGTCATTATTCTGCTTCTTAAAGGCATGAGTTAATTTTGTAAACCTGGGTCATCTGGCCTATATCACGCTGTGCTTGTTGTTTTTTGCCACGCTACTGCTGTTCGTGCTGTTGATGTCCATGCCTTTTGCTCCTGTAATTGGGCGGTCAATTGACTCGACCCACACTCTACCGGGGAGAGGTCAGGACTCCTTAGGTCGACTTGCCTCTTTAAACTCTCGAGGAGGTATTTTCTTCAGGCGGCTGTGAGCCAGCTTATTCTTTATTGCAGTGGGAGCTGGGGTAAGTATTCGGGCAGCCTGAAAGCTAGGCCCGCTCTCCTCTTAGGAAGGGTCTGAGTGGCCTCTGGCTAAACTCATCCTTATTACCCCACAGGGAGGTAAATTTTGGGGTAGTCTGCAACTGGACCCGTTCCCGCTCTTTGACACCATGCAACTCCATTTGCAGTGCTTTTCCTTTTTGGAGACTTTGTTTACATTGGGTATTTGAAAGACCAGGCCCACTACTGGGGCGCTGCGGGCGAGGACTCACAGTGTGATGGTTCCCACAGGCTGAACCATACTTTTAGAGAAGCGTTTCAATGGCATGGGGGCCTGGTGTAGCCGAGCAGCATATATTCCCATTCTGGTGAAGGCCTGATAGAACAGGATGTCTGTAGAACTCTCATTGTCAATGAGGATTTTACGCGTAGGGAAGTTGGCAACCAGCATAGTCACCACTAGAGCGTCGTCTTGGGATATAGGACCCCGTCCTTGTTGGCCTCTGTGAAGGAGATGACAGGGGCTCACCCTTTCGAGTACACCTTGTGGTACCGGACCCACCTAGCATGTACTTTTTTTCTGCTTGAGGAGGAAACACCCCCACCCGCAAATCCTTCCGCTATGGTTCATATTTCTTCGAGTGGAGGTCCCCCCATGATGGTGAGCGAGGACAATCTTGTTGGGGCCCCCGCACTGGTGGTGCCGCCGAGGGCTGTCTTGCCTCCTGCGTTGATCGACTTGGTCCATGCTCATTTCTCTAGACCTTCACCTTCTTTCTTGCTTCAGTCTCTGGGCCGAGGGATAGCGCTACCTTGTCCACTCTGCATGCTCCCTTCTCCCTTGCTGTGAGAAGCAATCCTCGGTGTTATGCGAGGTGGACCTGTAGTAGGTGCACTCTTTACAAAAAGGAAGGACTCAACTTCTATGGACACAATCATCCAATAGACGAACTCTTTTTATTTTTATTTTTTATTGTACTATAAGGAAAACAAGAACGAAAAATGATGGATTACAGTTTGGACCAATTTCGATAGACTTTGACAATGCGTGAAGGCAACAAGTTTGTCTCTTTTCAATCATAAATGAAAGATCTGAAAGTGGGGATTCTGTTGATCCTATGTGTGTGGCTAGAAGAGCTGCCGGAAGGGTGATGTGTGAGGACCACACTAGGTGATTTCTACGAAACCACCACTATCCTCCAAAAGATTTGCTGCCTGAGAGACTTCTTGTGTTGTTCGTGTCTCTCAAGAGTTGTCAGAAAACTATAAATCTTACTTTTTCGGCCATGAAGAAAGAAAATAAACTAAGAAATGATGGAATGAGGAGGAGGAGGAGGAGAAAGGAGAAAGGAGAAAGGATGGAAGGAAAGGGAGATGGGAGAGGAAGCCGAGACCTCCGACGACGTCGAAAATCAGATCTAGAAGTTTTTTTATTTTTTGGCAGTGAGAGAAGGTTCAGAAAGGAGAGAAGGAAAAATATTACAAAAGCTTAATTTTAGTTTTGAGTTTAAAAAGCTTAAAACATACTTTTAACAATTTATACATCTTCTTTCGTTATTGTATATTAAAATAATTTGTTGTAAAATTTGATATTAGAAAATATAAATAAATAAACATGAAATGTTATTTATATATGTTTAGGGTGTGCAAGGCCGTGCAGTCTTTTGAAAAACAAAATGGGGTACACTTGATATTCATATGAAAGACTCATTTCTTCACCATGAAAATCTTACTTTTTCAACAAATAAAAATTGTGCGAAACTTACGCACCTTAAAATTGTATTTATTACTTTAAATAAATAAAAGTCTATTATTTATATATCTTTCTCAAATTTTCCAAAAGGCAAGCACAGCAAATGGACAGAAAAAGAACGAGAGATTTTTCTAAAGCCGCACTGTCTGTCTTCGCATCTCTGGTAAGGATAACAGTAATTTTTCTTTCTTTCATATATTTTTTTTAAAAAATACATGAATTTACTAATAAATTTTTCCTTAATTATTAAATAAATGAAATAAATAAATAAGTATGGATCCATTTGAGTAGCAGTTTATCGGTCCTCTAAGCATTTTCATGAGGGAGAATCACATCACATTTCATAAGCTTAATGAATGGTCATTTGTCAACATGGGGATGAACTATGTAGTCACTTCGAAGGAAAATGGCATTCTGAAGGTGAAGGTCTGACACGTACATGACATGAAATGAAAATAACGAGTGAAGTTGATAAACCACCTCAACCTCAATAAGCCTACCAAAACAAACTCCGAAAGGGCCGACTTTTTCTGTTCGAAAGGACCATCTTGTACTCAAATGTCAAAGAAACTATCTAATTTCGAGGAAAAGTTTTTCTTAAAAAATAATTACGTGTCTTTTGAATACATGACAAATACATAATCTTTAAATAAAAAAAATTGAATGACATTTTTCTAACCTTGGTTTTAATGTATAAATATATATATATATATATCCGTGTTTCAAAATCGGGCCAAAACCTAGACCAAGTTAACCTAAGTCAAATCGAGCCCGGAATCCAAATTGAAACCGATTTTTAAAAACTCGAAACGGGGTTCCCGGTTGAACTCGTTTATATATATAAATAACTATATAAATATATATATAAATCAAAGCCTATGTTATGAATATTTTTTCACGAAAAAAATATTGATGCAGCATTTAAATTTTACTTATTTAATTTTTTTTAAATCAAAGCCTATATGTTCCTTGACCATCAAAATTATAAAATGGATGATTCATTAGACATAATATACATTTTTTTTTTTAGTTTTTGTCCATTTAGTTACTAGAAAGGAACAAAAAAAAAAAAAATTCAAAACCTTTAAATTGGGGAAAAAAAAAACCAAGTACCATGTTTTTCTAAGCAAGTATTGGCCCGGAGTTGTTTTGGGCCTAAACCTATAACCGAAACCCAGTTATTCGGGTTTCGGACCGGACTGAAAAAAGATCTGACCCGGATGAATAGGCCTACATGTAAGCAGATCCCATGTCCCCTTCCCATTGCTCTCTCTCTTTCTCCCCTCTCCCTCTCTCTTTCTCTCACTTTCTCCACAGCTCTCATGCCTATCGCATGAAACAATCAACAACAGAGGAAATACAAATCTTACAAAAAATACAATCAACAATCGATCTTACAGGAAAAATGAGAAATTGAGTTTTATGGAAAAAAAGAAAAGAAAAGAAGAGTTAATCATATCAAAACCCAAAGAAAATACAACATACCTCTGAGATTACAGTCTAGGGCTCCATTTGGCTTTATGGAAATTGAAGGAGAAAAAATCTAAAAAATTGTATCTTTCATTTTCATTATTACAA
Organism: Pterocarya stenoptera; assembly: GCA_003123785.1. Lineage (NCBI taxonomy): Eukaryota > Viridiplantae > Streptophyta > Magnoliopsida > Fagales > Juglandaceae > Pterocarya > Pterocarya stenoptera. The sequence goes on along the minus strand of QEOT01000902.1, from coordinate 136,198 downwards.
GAAAAATGGAAAATTGAGTTTTATGGGAAAAGGAGAGTTAATTAATCAAAACCCAAAGATAATACAACATATCTCCGTACTTACTGTTAGAGGTATAATCGGTCTGGTTCGTTCTGGTTTAATACATTTTTTAGAACCGAATTGGTATACACCGAATTAAAAAATTTAAGAACTAATACCAAACCTGTTAACTACCGTAGTAGGAACTTCTATTTTTTTCAATTTTATGGATTATCAATATTAGTAATAATATGATGTTTACATATACTAAACTATTTGTCTATTTATATTATAGTATAAGTACATTATTTTATAATAATCAACATATACTAGTATAGTATTGAATTTAACTATAGCCTATATAAGTTTTAAACCTTTTATATGAGTATATAAGATCAAATATGTAAAAATGTATTTACAAAAAGAATATATATTATAATTTATTATGCCAAAATGTATTTATCATTGATATATATATCAAAGTAAGTTTATATTAATAACTAAATATTAATGTTTATGTATAAGATTACAATTTATGTTATATTAATTTATATTATAAGATTAAAGTTTATCTGTTATATAAGATGTTATATTAAAATTATAAGATTAATTTTATGTTATATGACATGTTATATTAATTTTATGTTATAAGATTAATAGGCTTGAATAATAAGATTATGATTTTATTTAATATTAATTAGCAATTTAACATATAATATATATAATATAATATAAAAAATTATAAATATATATTAGCCTGGTTCGTTTTAAATCAATTTTCAAAATATGAAAATCGGTATTGCATTGATTTAGGACCGGTTTCGATTTTAAGAATAGATACCGCACCAAACTGTTTACAAATTGGACCAAACAAGATCCAACCGGTTTTCTAGTTTTTTTTTTACACCCCTAATTACAGTTTAGGGCTATGTTTGGTTTTCAAAAAAATGAAGGAAAAAAAAAAAGACTTGTATCTTTCATTTTCATTGTTACAAGAAAAAGGAGAAATTAATTTTTATTGAAAAAAGAATGTTAATCTTATCAAAACCCAAAGGTAATACAACATATTTCAAAATTACAGTCTAGGACTCTATTTAGTTCCCAGGAAAATGAAGGAAAAAATCGAAAAGATTTGTGTCTTTCATTTTCATTGCCTAAACACAAACACAATGCTACTCTTTTTTTTTTTTTTTTTTTTTTTTTTTTTTTTATAGAAGAGTCGAGGGTCCCATGTCTGAGAGTGACCCCCTCCCTAGTTTATGAAAAACCCTCACATATGGCGGACGAATACCATGGTAACAAGCAGGACACTTGGGATTTACAAATATTCAACAATCTATCCCATGTATAAAAAAAAAATCAACAACCTTTATAACAAGAAAACATAAAAATAAAAATCTAAACAAGCCTATTTATAATCAAACAAATAACACATAAAACACACAGCTACCTCCAACCTTTAAATACGTAAGGACGGAAGACCCAATGCATCAAGCCTCATTATGCCCTTTACTTGCGGCGGTAGCTCCTCTTGAACACTATGCTGTCTCGAAATACCAGCCTCGCCTTGTCTTGCAAAGAAATCCGCTACTTGATTGGCCTCTCTAAAATTATGCGAAATAGAATAATTGATTCCCCTCAAAACTTCTACTAGCTCATCCCAATAATCCCAAAGGTAGCACACCGAACAACTTCCCCTTGAAATCCAGTTTACCACTAGAGAAGAATTACACTCAATCTCTACTTGATTGAACCCAAGTTCCTTGCAAAGTTCCAGGCCAGCGATGAGGCTTCTCATTTCTGCCAGATTATTCATTCCATGCCCAAACTCTACTGAAAATGTTGCCTTAAAAACTCCTCTATTATCCCTTATGACACTACCACCCCCACAATTTCCTGGATTCCCTTGGCAGCTACCATCCACGTTGAGTTTAACCCATCCTAACCTTGGCTTACACCATCTAACTAATTTTGGAGAAGTCATCTTACATCATCGTGTCGGTATATCCAAGGCACAAAAAATTTGAGCTTCTGCACGTGTTTTTGGAACACTTCCATTCAAGTTTTCCGTGATCTGTCTCAACCAATATTTAACTTCTAGCCACACTTCCTTTGCCGTTTGACTTGCAGACTCCATTCTGGCCTTACATCTACGCCCCCATAACTTCCAAGTTATCAAACTCAGGAGCAAGCCTACCAGTGTCCCATATTGTGATGCTCGACGTGCGCAACGTAGCCATACTGTAATATAGGCTCTCCAAGTATTCGTAGGCATAACATGAATACCCAACGTCACCTCTGCTTTTTTCCAAACTTCTTGTGCAATGGAACCTATACACATAACATGATCAAGTGTTTCAACTTTTCCATTCTGACAGCAGTTACATCTAGATGCTAACTGAACTCCCACTGCCTGTATGCGCCTATCAACGGGTTGACAGTTAAACCAAGATTTCCACACGCAAATAGACACCCATTTTGGAAGCAGGGGATGCCAAAACCATTTTAACATTGGATCCTCCTCTTGGCGAACACGAATTATTTCCCAAGCACTAGCCATATTAAAACTTCCATCTATGGACGATTCCCAGATCTTGATATCAAGCCCCTCCTTACATTTTAATGTTGAGCTTACTATTTCGTTGGCCTTTTCTGCTCCCAATAACTCCATTAATATGTCAACATTCCACCCGTCTCCATCCCAGCACTCCCTAACCTGCATTTTCCTATTAATCATTTCCTGAACTTGAACACAAAGTGGACCCGTGGCAAGCCAACAATCAAACCAAAAAGAGGCTTTTCCTTCTTTAATCTGACATCTAACGTGATCTAGAACTTCAGGCATAACTCTAACAATAGAACGCCAAAACCGAGAACCTTTGTTTGGACTTATCTCACGTAAATGTTGTCCATCTTTCAAATATATGGCCATAAAGAACTTCGACCATAGATTATCAACTGTCAAAATGCGCCAAACAAATTTCATATGCATGGATTTTTTCACTTTCAGCAGATCTCTAACTCCTAAGCCTCCTTCAATCATTGGCTTACAACATTTAGCCCAGTTCCACCACTTCCTCTTTCCTCTACCCTTATTCTCATCCCAGAAAAAAGTTCACAGCATGGTATTTATTTTTTTTGAAAAGCACTTTGGGAATATCCAAAACTGCCAGTAGATGAATCGGCATAGAAGAAAGAACATGTTTAATCAATGTGAGCCGACCCCCTTGAGATAAAAGTTTCAATTTCCAGCCAGCCACCTTATTCCGAATTTTTGATACTAACAGCTCTAAAATACGAGCTGTGAAATGCCCCGAGGTCAATGGAACACCAAGATAATTAGTTGGGAAAACCCCTTCAGCAAAACCTGTCCAACGTAATAAGCTTCGTCTTCTGGTATAAGCAATGTGCCTTGACAAAAAAATACTAGACTTCTCTTTATTAATTAGTTGACCAGACCAGTCCTCATATATCTTTAAAACTTTGATGAGCATTCGAATAGACCTATTCTTACCATTTGTAAAGATTAAAATATCATCTGTATAAAGGAGATGAGAAACCAATGGCACCCCTTGAGGATGATGGAAAGCCCCAATCTTATCCTCTGAAAAATTCTTCTTAATAAGCCAAGAGAGAACTTCCTGCAAAAGAATAAAAAGATAAGGAGATAAAGGATCCTCTTGGCGAATGCCACGGATAGGTTTGAAAAATCCTTTATAAGTTCCGTTCATCATTATAGAAAACCAAGGAGAAGAAACACACTCCGCCACCAACCCACAAACTTGCGTAGAAAACCCAAATCCCTCCAAAACTGAGTTTAAAAAATTCCAGTCCACCCTGTCCTAGGCTTTAGCCATATCCACCTTCAACATCACATTTCCACCATTGGACTTTTTATGCAATGAATGAACCATTTCCTGTGCCAATGTGATGTTCTCAAAATGCTTCTACCTGGAATGAAAGCTCCCTTTCTGGAGATATCACTTGCGATAAAAATTCTGTCATGCGTGCAACCAGTACCTTAGTAAAAACCTTATAAATGACATTGCATAGGCTAATCGGCCTAAACTTATCAAAGGTTTGAGGATTTGGAATTTTTGGAATCAAGACAATATATGATGCCGAATAAAATCTTGGAAGAGATGAACCATTAAAAAAATCTCTCGCTGCTTCCATAACCTCATTTTTAACAATATCCCAATAATCATGAAAGAAGGCCGACCCAAAACCATTTGGACCTGGGCTACTCATTCTAGGAATTGCAAGAATAGCATTCCATACCTCCAACTTTGTAGGCGCACTGCATATACCCAAATTTTCATCCTCAGAAATTACAAGAAAAATAATATCATCAATTACAGCTCTGCCACTAGGTCCTGCTCCTGTTAAAAACGAATGAAAGTACCTTACAGCCCCTTCATGTACTGCTTCCGGAGAATCCAAAACTTCCCCGTCCGCAAATGATAAAGAGGATATTAAAGATTTTTTTCTCTTTTGATTTACAAAAACATGAAAAAATTTTGAATTGTTATCCCCTTTCACCAACCATTTCTTTTTGGCCTGTTGAGCTATACAAATCTCCTCTCTTTTATTCCAGGATTCCAACTCTAATTTAGTGAGAACCAATTCTTCTTCTATTTCCGGTGAGTAACCTCCCTGAAATTGGACATCCAGTCCTTGCAAACATTCCTCTAGTCTCCGAATATTATGCTCCACCCTAAACAGATGTCTATTCCAATATCGGATAGCCAACTTAGCTCTTTTGAGTTTGGCAACTAAACGTAATAAACCCATCCCTTGAACATCTTCCCTCCAAGCATCCTCAACGCATTTCCGAAAACCATGATGAGTACACCACATAGATAGAACTCAATATTACCATTAAAAATAACCCTCTCTATTTCCGGTTATGTACCCTTTCACAACATAACCCTCTCTTTTTTAAAAATAGATAGAACTCAATATTACCATTAGGGCAAGGAGTTACCCATCTCCATATAATAAAAATCTTGAAAAAACTAGTATTGGGTCAAGTATTGTTCTTTGCTCATAGACACTTCCACCATTGCTCATAGGCACACACTAAAACTTGTTTCCTCATGATGCTACTCTACCTGGCCACAATTGATTCAAAGACACCAACACAAGATATATCGGGGGATCCTATATCCTGACTATCAGATGAGGCCAAGTACAACATCGTTCCACCCCATTCCCTACAAGGCATTCTTCTTCTCGTATGATATATGTCGTAACGCTTTACATAATGGTCCCAAAGGATTCTTTGCTTGTACCATGACGATAGACTCTCGCTAACTCTACAAACACACGCACACAAAGGTATCTATTGCTCCCAACAACCTATCATCATTAGTAGCATGAAACAGTTAGCATAATCGAAAACATTAAAACCATCAGAAACTAGTGAGTAAATAGCTAAAAACAAAGTGCTGGAATTATTTATTTACGCTTGTAGAAATAAGAAATATGAATTACAAAGATAATGCAATGTCTTTCGCACACAACATTCACTCCAGTAAGGGGATTTTCTCCCTCACTCATAAGCCCAAAAGGTGCTCAGCTGAGTGTAATGGGCTTCCCCCCCGATACTTGGTCCTAGGACCCAAACTTGCCCACGAAGCAACTACGAAGCAAGGGAAAGTAAGCAATGTTGGCTGATGGGATCGACATGGATGACGCCACTCGGTTGCATCTCACTCATGGGGACTCGTACAGGGCAAAATAGCAAAGACGGAAAACCTTTGATCATCTGACATGAGAACATCGACAAACCACTGAAGATACTAGCAGAGTAATGCAAATTGGGGAACCATGCCACATTAATAACATCACTACCTAAGCATCACACCACATTAATGGTGTCGTCATAGAGGCATACCGCATTTAAAAGACTCTAACAAAAGGAACAGTAAAAAGGACATAGGCTCCATAGGGGTAGGCATGATCTGTCCCCCCTAGACTCTTAGTATAAATAGCAATTTCTAGGTATGAAAAAGCTTTCTAGACTCTCTTATTATTTATAAACTTCAAAAATACTCTACTAACTTTAGGATCGGAGACTCCCCGCCCCCAAGGCCTCCCTTTCCCAGTTTCTTTCTTCTTCATTTTCGTAGGCTCAACTTTGAAGACCTGAGTTGTTGGAACCTAGCCCAAAGGCTTACGAACACGACGTTAACAATGGCACCGTCTGTGAGGTTCTTGTAGATCTTGTGTGTACTTCGTGTGCCTGCAACAACCCATTCCAGATAGCTCGGGTCTTCAAAGAACAATAGTGCTGACGAACATGGAAGCTCACCAACAAGGAAGCAAAGCTCCCAAAATTAGAGGGGAGGCGCTGCAGAAGAGAGGCGAGAAATACCCAGGAAGGTGTGCCTCTGAGTGGCAAGGTGAACGGGTATGCCCTACAGTGGATGACTGCACCCAACCACCACCGCCCGTCTATGCCCCAACAGAAGTCAAAACCCGAGAACAGCAAAAACTCAGAAAGGTGGAACCAAATGAGCCATTGGAGTTTGTTCCCTTAAACTCGAATCCACTAGAAGCCACTGCAAGGATAGATAGCGAGATGAAGCTTGAGGTACGGAACGCCATGCAGTAACTCATTGTCGAAAACTAGGATGTATTCACTTGGTACCATGAGAACATGCCCATAATAGCCCCTGAATTCATACAGTACAGCCTTTGCGTGGACCCAAAGGCCAAAGGGGTGAGACAAAAAGGTCGAAGTGTCAATGCAGAAAAGAACATCTCCATAGTTGAGAAGTGGACTGCCTGCTAGCTGCCGGCTTAATCCGAGAAGCCCACTATCTAGAGTGGCTGTCCAACATGGTACTCGTGAAAAAGCCTAGCAGCAAATAGAGAATGTGTGTCGACTTCACCAACCTCAACAAAGCCTGCCCGAAAGATAGCTTCCCACTTCCCAGCATCGATCTGATCTTTGACTCTAAGACAGGCCACCGTATACTCAGCTTCATGGACGCCTACTCTGGGTATAACCAGATGCGCATGAACCCAGAGGACGAGGAGAAGACCTCGTTCATCACTAACCGAGGCCTTTATTGTTACACGGTGATGCATTTTGGGCTAAAGAACGCAGGGCCACCTAGCAACGACTGGTCAGCTATATGTTCAAAAGTCAAGTGGGAAGAAACATGGATATCTACGTGGATGACCTGTTGGTTAAGAGTGAGACTCCAGAATAGCACTTGGAGAATCTGAGGGAGAGTTTTGTAATACTGAGGCAGTACTAGATGAAGTTGAACCCAGCGAAGTGTGCCTTTAGTGTCAGATCAGGGAAGTTTCTATGATTCCTGGTGTCAGAAGCGGAATCGAAGCCAACCCCAAAAAGGTGGAGGCCATCCTTAAATGGCCCCACTCCCAAGCATAAACAAGGTGCAAAGACTGGCCAGGTGAGTGGTGGTTCTCAACAAGTTCTTGTCAAGATCCACCAACAAGTGCCTGCATTTCTTCAAGGTTCTATGAAAGGCACAGATATGGGACGGTGAGTGCGACCTAGCATTTGAGGCTCTCAAAATGTACCTCAAGAGCCCACAGTTCCTCAGCCAACCCAAGTTGGCATTCAAGACCACGAACAATGAGGCATAGTATGAAGCATTGCTTTCAGGACTAGCGATAGGTAGGTCTCTGGGTGCCGCAAAAATTGAAGTGCGAGCCGACTTGCAGGTAGTGGTCAATCAAGTATGAGGGGAATTCGTCATGAAGAGCGAAAAATTAAAAAAATACTTGGCACTATTAGAAGCTGAGCGCCCCTACTTCAAGTACTTCCAGATTCAGTAGGTACTGAAGTACCCACCGTAGGGTTCAAGGTGATGGAGATACAGCCTGGAGGCTCGGATTGGGTGAGAGACATCCTCAAGTACTTGGATGCCATCGAGGTGCCCGATGATAGGTAAGAAGCTAAAAGATTAGGAATCGAGCTGCATGCTACACTTTAAAGAGGGAATTTTGTAACGAAGGGGCCACTTGACGCCTCTCTTGAGGTGCATCTGCCCTAAAAAAGCTCGATATGTGTTGATAAAAACACACGAAGAGATTTGCAATAGTCACTCAAAAGGAAAGGCGCTAGCCAAAAAAGCGATGAGGGCGGGGTATTACTGGCACTATGCCTTGTGAGTTGCCAAGGAGTACGCGCGGAAATGCCGGAAGTGCCAAGAGCACGCCAAGGTGCCCCACTGCCCACCAAAAGAATTGACTTCTATCACCTCACCCTGGCCCTTCTCCCAGTGGGGAATTAACTTGGTTGGCCCACTTCCTCCTGGCAAGGGATGAGTAAAATTCGTGGTAGCTATGAATTACTTCACCAAGTGGGTTAAGGCTGAAGCCCTAGCAACCATCACAGTGAACAACATCACGTGGTTCTTGTGAAAGATGGTGGTTTATGGATTGGGAGATCATTTGATTCTGATCACTACCGTAAATGGTGCTGGGATTGAGTTTCGGTACTCGTTTTCGGGCCACCCCCAATATAACGAGCATGTGGAGGAAATCGACAATAGGTTGATGGGAATGCGCAAGAAACAACTTGATAACAGGAAAGACACGTGGGCATAGGAACTTCCCGATGTCCACTAGGCTGCCAGTAGAAACTGGGATCCTCACCTACAAAGTTCAGCACTTCAAGTAAGGCTCCAATGATAGGTGGCTAGAAGAACAACTTGATTCAGTGGAAGAAGTCAGATTGGAGGCAGAGGTAAGAACCACTGCCAATGAAAGGAGAGCCGAGTGATATTTCAACAAACGAGTGCGTCTGAGAGTATTCAAAGTTGGAGACCTCATACTCAAAGAAACAGGAACAACAACACGAGACGAGAAAAAGCGAGCCTCCGATGAGAAGGCCCCTATGTGGTCACCACTACCAATAGCCCGAGCTCCTACAAACTCTGAGACTCCCAAGGAAACGAGCTGCTGCACCCCTGAAATGCCGAACACCTACGAAGATTTTATTGCTAAAGCAAGCTTAATTATTGTAAATTAATGTTTTCATGCATGCACTTTAAATCCTAATGTAATTGGTGTTGTGTTTCAATGTCGAGTTTCAAGAATGTAACATAATCTCTCTCAATATAATTTCCATCAACAGAATCTTCATCGATGTAATCTCTATCAATAAAGTCTCCATCGACTGTTTACCTTCCCGTGGGATGCCAAAGGGACAAGTCATGCCAGAGGCTGCTCTGTCCCTCTTGTGGAGGAGTGCGGATCGGCCCTTGGCCACCCAAAAATAGAAACTTACCTTCATCGTGAGAGTCAACAAGCTAGAGCGAGTCTAGTTACAGACTGCCGGAATAATGTATCTCCATTGGGACCAAAAGAGCAAGTTGAGCCAAAGGCCCTTATCTCTCCTGCAATAGAGAGCAGGTCCAGCCTCGAAGCTACCCGAAAAACTTACCCCGGCCTCCGCCACGACGAAGTATGGGGTCAGTGCCAACCTAACCCAAACTTACCTTAACCTCTATTGCGGTGAAGGAGCAAACCAACCAGATCGAGGTCTACATTACCTCCCCCCTAAGATACCAGAGAAAAAGGTAGGCCAAAAGGTTGTTTATATCCTCCTGTGGCGGAGTACGGGTTAGTCTTCAACTACCTGAAGGCAAATACTTACCTTCCTAGTAAGCATCAACAAGAAGGATAGGGTCAAGTAGCAAACTATCCGAATAATTTACCTCCTCGCAGACCAAGTAGACTGGTCTAGCCAGAGGCCCCCTTGTCTCCTTACTGTGGAGAGTGGGACTAGCCCCACGGCTACCTAAATAACTTATCCCAACCTCCTCTACAATGAAGTGTGGGATCGGCGCCAGTCTGACCCAAACTTACCCTTCCATGTAGTGTCAAACAGTGGGAGCAAGTCTAGTAGCAGACTGTCCAAACAACCTACCTTCCCGAGAAACAAAGTTCCTGGTTAAGACAGAGGCCAGCTTGTCCCTCCCACGACAAAAAGCAGTTCCAGCTCCAAAGCTGCCCAAAAACTTACCCTGGCCCTCATCGTGGAAAATGAGAGGACTAGCCACATCCCTGTCTGAATTACCTCATCAGTGGCAAATGGGCGGTTTGGCTTGAGTCATTTCAACCCCTCCCCGAAAGGAGTGCAATTAGTCATCAGCTACTCAAAGACTAAGACTTATTTCCCTCGTAAGCATCAACAAGCGAGAACGTGTCTAGTTACAGACTGCCCAAACAATCTACCTCCCTGCAGACCAAGGAGATGGGTCAAGCCAGAGGCCACATTGTCTCCCCAAGCTCCGCTACCTAAATAACTTACCCCAACCTCCACTAAGATGAAGTGTGGGATTAACTCTAATCTGACCCAAATTTCCCCTTCCTTACGATACCAATAAGTAGAAGTAGGTCCAGTTATAAACTGATCGAGCAACCTACCGCAATGAAGAGCTGGACCAGCGTCGAGGTTGGCCAAGAAGTTACCTCAACCTCCTCGGGGGGCTAAAGGGGTGGGTTGGGTTGAGGCATCCCGACCTCTCCCCGATGGAGTGTTGGTTGGGTCCTTCGACCTTCGGAATGCTCCACAAGGAACGTGGACATCAAAAACATGTTAAAAAGCAACAAGCACATCGCATCATAGGTCAAAGGGCCCAGGTTTGTGAAGTCTAACTCCTATGAAGCTAAGGATAAAGTTATGATAGCCTGCTTATTTTTCAGTCAGGAATTAAATACGTAATGTCAACGGACAGGAGTGAGTCCAATCTCAAACTGTCTGAACAACTTACCTCCTGTGGAAACAAAAGGGATGGGTCGAGCTAGAGGCCACCGTGTCCCTCCCACTACAAAAAGTGGGTTTGGCCTTCCAATCACCCAAATACTTACCCTGGACCCGTTGGAGTAAAGAGCAGCCCTGATTATTTAATTCAACTTCACAGCCATGATGCTACTCAAATGGACATAGAGGCATAGCAAAACACTTACCGGCCTCTCCCCCCAGAGAAGGCAGTCGGAGTCTCCCTGACTCTGCTTAACTCTTAGGGGGATTTCCATCCCCTCCAAACAGTCGGTAGCGGACGAAGGCCGACATACGTTGATGACATTTCTTTTTTCAATTATATATAAAAATAAAGCACCGCAACTCAAAATGAAAGAACTAAAGGACTAGGCAGGGTAAAGCTCATCCAAGAGACCTACGGCAAAAAAGAGCGAAATTGGCTCAAAGAAAAAGTGGAGAGACATCGGCCTCGTCAACGATATCACTAAAGGCACTAAGGGGATAACAGGCAAATGAGGATAATATAAGCAAGAAGTCATCAGTCAGTGGGGTTGTCAGGGAAGTGTTTGGTGCTGGCAGGGTGAATCGTAAAGCTCTAGATGAAGGCAATCCCCCCGCTCGACACGGACCCCGTAATTCCCTACATCAAAAGAGAGAAAAAAGAGAGAAAAAAGAAAGGGGAGATCCCTGAAAGCGAATGGCCACAGAAGATAAACAGAAAGCAAAAAGATAATGTTATTGACAACATAAAGCTACAAGTTTACAATGAACAAGTTACAACGTGAAGCGACAAGTTACAACTTGAAGTCGCAAGCTTAGCATAGGTCACTAGATACAACATAAAGTCGTGGAGGCACAAGGAATCAAAGCCCGATCAGATCATATTCGAGTAAAAGTGGCAGACAGGGATCTCCGTCATTATGACATGCCGATAATGCCAGAGGTTACCTCAACGAAAATCAACAAGGGATGTAATGAGTCAGCTAATTAGGTTGTACGGTGACAGCAACTGTCAAGACGTTGCCAAGAGTCGCCCACTAGCTGTGGAAAGGTATGAGAAACTGTTAGGGGAGGCAAAAACAAGAGGGCAAGATGACGATAAGAAGGTAATTTTGGAGCTTAAAAAGAAGTGTTGTGTGCTGGAGTGTGTGAAAATGAAGGCTGAAAGCGAGGTTGAGCTCTGGAAGAGGAGGTTTGGAACTAGAACCTCGAATGCAAAGAAGAGTAAGACCCATTAGAGGAGCCGGTCGAATTAAAGTCAAGGAGAATCAACCATCAGCGAGTGAGATTGCGTCCGGTAGAGTTACCCTTAAGGGCACTTGGAATTAGATCCTTCCTGAGGAAAGCAACCAGTTCCACGAACACTTCGTCCAGGGGAAGCTCTCACACACTCAGAGCCCTCAGATTGTATCGGGGATTCCAGAAGATATGAGTCTTCATCTTTTCCAAGCCATTAATGTAACCAAAGTACTAGGCATCATCGCAGACACCGCGAACATACGACAACTCTTCCCGCAAACCCCGGATGGTAGCATGACGGGCCTCCAAAATACATCTAGCTTCAGCCTAATCGGTCTCCAAGTCTTTCCTCCATTTCCTCTCATCTTCCAGCGTCTTTCTCTTGTCCGTTAGAGATTGGGAGAATTTTAGAGTCAAAACCTTGCTACTTGTGTAGCTCTAAGTTGTTAGCCTACTGCTGCTCAAGCTCTTGCTGACAGTTGTCAAGTGATCTTTGTAGCCCATCCCTCGTTTCGGAGGCAAGCGCCACCTCAAGACGACGAAGGCTAGCCTCATCCTGGGACTTCGACAAGTCTAAAATGGCCTCCTGAACCTCTACTTTCTTCTTCTGCTCCTCCGCTGCACAACTTAAAACGAGTGAAGTGCTATATTCTCACTCGCCACCTCCTCTCGGCCATCCACAATCAACGTTGCCAACCCTCCAAGCCCTACCATCAAATTCTAGATCAAAATCGAAGAAGGAAGCAAACAAGGGGTGCATAGAGCTTACAAGTAAGGAACTTACCCTAGCAAAGAGACTCTTAAGCCTACTATTCGCCTTGAGGATGCGGTCGGCATGACTCTCCCTAGCCACCGACCAAAAGTCCGTTAGGACCTCATCAACAGCCTTCTTATATGCACCAATGACCGCAGACGCCGTAGCTACCCCAACCACAGGAACGCTCACCACCACCTCCTTGGCCCAAGCAACGACCCCTACCACTTCATCACCGGCTGAGGTGACCTCGATTTCAGTAGAGCAGAGTAGAGGGGACCCCCACCCTCGGCGAAATGCTCCTCAGACAAAGGCAAAGGAACCAGCTCGAAGGTAGTGTCGAGGGGCTAGAAGACAACTGAGGACCCCTTCACAACCAAATGGTTGGAGAGGTTGCAATGATTGTTTCACCAGCAGATCTGAGAACCAGTGGCACATGTTGAACATCCGCAATGACTCCTCGAGCCAGCAACACAGCATGAGGAAGGTTCGTGATCGTTATCATTTTCTTCAGCAACGACAGCTCTAGCTGGATAACGAGCAGCTCCGTGGAAGCACCTCCGGGAGGAATGGGAAAGTCATTAGAGTCAGCTCTGGCGGGAGAAAGCCTTTGGGTCTCTTCCCTTTCCCATCCATCGGCGAGCTTGGAAGGCGATTGCAGACTTGGGGTGTGACCTTTACGAAAAGGCTATGTCAGAACGCAAATTGGCCGCAGGGGCCAGGTATCGACAAAAGCTGTCCACAGCTAGCAAAGCCTCAGAAAGAATGTCGTCCAGATGGGCTTTCACCCAAGCACGAACAACCTCGATCTTGATTGCCTCACCTAGGGTCGCGGTAGGACAAAGGCTCTTGTCATCTCCCACAACCATATGGCATGAACGGGAAATGCACGCCAATTGGCCTGGCCAATAGAGAACTCCCACCCCTTGTCGGACAGAAAGAAAAATAGGTGACCCCACCCCCTTCGTATACTACAACTCTAGATGAACCAACGCTTGGACCGGTTTGAAGCTACAAATATTACAACCTCACCTCAGAAGGGTGTGGGTGAGGAGGAACTCATGCGTTGTGGGGTTTGGGTAGCCAAATGATGCAACACGACACAAAAATTATCTACACGCTAGGAAGTAGCTGAGTAGACACCTACAGGAGATGATCCAACACTTCTCGCACTGGATGACAGAAAGACAATCTGAGGCCGCTAGAGAACATTGCAGGGTACACCTCCACTCTGGAGGCAAAACCCTTGAAATCTACCACCCCTTCAATAGGTGAAGGTACCTCGAGTTCCACGGTTCGATGAATCCTATAGGTCTCCCTCAACTACTCCAACTCAACAGGAGTCACCTCTAAACACCACGAGAAGCCAGCAAACTCCTTCGGAACGATGTCGCCTTACCCATCTGCAGCACGGATAGAGTAAAAAAACTAGCCAGCCCATAAGGGCACAAGGATTTCTTAGGGGCCATTAGTAACCAGGGAGGAAAGAAAGAGGAATCAGAAAGAACAACGCAAGGAGAAGTGCTTAAAAAAAAGGGGAACACATGATATTTAGAATAAGAGAAAATAGACAAAGTAACCTGTTGCCAAGAAAGATGGGACCTTATATAGGCAAGCTCGACAGTTGACATCCTGAGGCAATTGGAACCCGCTCCCCACGGAGTACTAGAATCCCACAATCACCACGATTCCAACAGTGTGTATCCAGTGATGCGACGTGGGAAAGAAGTAACCGCTTGACGCGAATAGTGATGAAGGGACTGAAGAGATGCCATTTAATGCGGATAGGAACCATCAAAATACAACCATAAAAGCTGAAGGCGAACCGTGTCTAGGTATTGTATAAAGACAAAAAGGCCACTCAGATATGGCTTGAAAGCATAAGTGCGACATGTGAGCACCGAGAAACCCACAACTTCCTATCCCGGCAAAGAAAATGCTGCATAGTCGCAGTTTCAAAAATTAGTTTGCCTAGAATTCCCATAAGATCCGTCCAATAAGAATTGACGTGGTAACTGTAAGGGGATTTCCCCCCTCATTCCTAAGCCCATTATACGCTTTGCCGAAAGTAATGGGCTTCGCCCCGATACCTAACTCCAAAGCCTAAACTTGCCCACGAAGCAACTCACCGACAAGAGAAAGTAAGCAATGGTGGCTAATGGAACAAATAGGCCTGACGCCATTCGACCACATCCCGCCCATGGGGACTTGTACAAGGCAGAAAGGGAAAGATGGAGAACCTTTGATCTCCTGATAAGGAAACATCGACAAACCACCGAAGATACCAGCAGAGTAAAACAAATTGGGAAATCAAACTGTATTAATGGCACCACTACCCAAGCAACACGCCACATTAATGGCGTCGTCGTAGAGGCATACCGCATTTAAAGAACTTTGATCAAATGAACACTAAAAAGGACAAAAGATCCACGGGAGCAGGCTCTATCTGTCCCCCCAGAGTCATGGTATAAATAGCAATCTTCAAGTACGAAAAAGCTCTCTAAACTCTCTCATTATTTACAAACTTCAAAAATACTGTACTGATTTTGGCATCGGAGACTCCCCAACCCCAAGGCTACCATATCCCAGTTTCTTTCTTCTTCATTTTTGCAGCCCAACTTTAAAGACCTAAGTAACTGGAACCTAGCTCAAAGACATATGAAACACGACGTTTACAACCCCCATTACCCAACACTGTCTTAGAAGTAGGAGTGTAACCGGTCCAGTCCGATCCGATATAGTTTTGGACAAAATTTAAGACAGAACCGGTATGTACCGGTTTAGTATTTTTCAAAACCGATTACACCCCAGTTAC
Source organism: Pterocarya stenoptera (assembly GCA_003123785.1). Taxonomy (NCBI): domain Eukaryota; kingdom Viridiplantae; phylum Streptophyta; class Magnoliopsida; order Fagales; family Juglandaceae; genus Pterocarya; species Pterocarya stenoptera. Next base: position 120,637 of record QEOT01000902.1, on the reverse strand, counting down.
CCTCCTAAATCGGTACCTCTGATTTTATCGATTTCCGATCTACTTCAGTTTGATTTTTTGATTTTTTTAAAAATGTAAAAAACATATAATAAAGTGTTACTTCTTATGATAAAATGTTATTAATAATTTAATATATATATATTTTTTATATTTAAAGCATATGATCAATTAAATTTTCATCTTTAAGAGTAAACTTTTATTTTATAAATTATAATAACATTATCTTATATATAATTATATTAATAACATATAATCAAACAAATTACAAATGTTCATATTTAAAATTAACATTTTATATTATAATTTATAAATTATAATATGAAATTATTTAATATATGATATATAATTATATATATTTAATATATAATTATATATTATATATAAAACTTATGTATATAATATTTTGTATAATATATAAAGTTCATTTATATATATTTTTTCCAACCGATCTGGTTCGGTCCTCTCCAGTCCCAGAAATTACGGAATTGAAATCAGACCGGGTTTGGCTGGTTTTCATAATATAGGAACCAGTTCCGGACCGGACCAGTTCAAAACAGGACCAACCAGTCCAGTCCAATCATATTTTTCGGTTTAAATTTACACCCCTACTCAGAAGCTAACCTACGTTCCTACGTCGGAAATCTTCACGTTGTCTTCCTACTCCTTTCTTTTCTACAACAATCACCTTTCGAGCTCTCTAGTGAATAAGGTCTCAAAAGTAAGATCTTATCTCATGTCTAAATCCTTTAAATAGAACGAGAATGTTAGATGTCCTTTTTTATGTATCTCTGACTCCATATATGCTTGGGTAGGAGTCTTTCATCCTTGTCCTATCACACTGTAGGATGACAGAGATAGGTGACCAGGGCATGGTTCGCACACCTAACGGTCTGCCAACTCCTCAGTTTCCCTTTGAACGAGGATTCTCCACATGGTGTCAGGCCATACTTTTGAGTCTTGACAACACGATTTTTTGAGCCTTCACCTTTAATTGCAGAGTTGCTCTGGATGTAACCTTTCAGATGGGGCTTCTATGCTTGCTGCTAACACTTCTCCAAACTCTTCCATGTTACCCAGAAAGTTCCAATGACTGGTTGTGTCAATAATTGTCTATAGTTCTTCTTTGGCGAGTAATCATTTCTCGCCTTGGCGGATAACTCTCATTCCGAGTTAAACTTTAGTTCCTCATTATTGCCAGTAGTTAGCTTTTCTAATTCGCCTGTCAAGGCTAAGTTCCTCATCTCTATATTGCTCTGGGACATATCAATCAGATTCCCACAAATTTCTTACTCGCCCAGATGTTGGACTGGCTACACTCGATGTCTCCAGTTTCTGGTTCTTAAGACCATTAGAGTGCTTCTCGTCTTTGACTTTCCTTCAACTCCACTGGTCTGTCTCTTGTCTTGTTAGGTAGGACCCTCACACTTCACAAACCAACATTTGATTTAATAAAATCAAGATAATGTTATATACAGTCATGACTTATACAAATATCACAAACTTTTTTAAAAAAAATGTAGAGTCCACTATTAAATTTTTTTTTTCTTTTTTTTTTTATGTGAGTCTTATATTTATTCAGTTTTTTCAAAAAGAGTGTGTGGCACTGGCTCACTTTATGACTACAAATATCATTTCTCTAAAATCAAATATTCAACCATTTGATTGAGCTCTTCTACTTATTTTTGTTTTATTTTTGCTAAATAAAGGAATTCTTCTACTCATCATCAAATTACCAGACATTTGATAATTAAAAAAAAAAAAATCAAGTATGATGTGCGTTGCAAGAATGGTGAGAAAATATTTTTTTAATGTTTTCAATTGTCATGTAGCCGGCACGTGGCAAGGCACTTCAATGGTACATTTGAAGCGGCACGATAGTTTTTTCCTTTGTCGATACATCCAAGAGTATATATGACCTTTTGTTTGTTTAAACTTTTCGTCATCTGGTCATCTGAATTTTGAGGATGGGAATTCAAATATTGTTAATAATAATAATAATAATAATCTGCAGAAGTTTGTATTAATTAGGAAACAAAAATCGATATCTATATTATTTCTTTTTCTCGTAATCTTTAATCTTTGAATCTCTCATTTTGTTTTTCTTTTTTCTTTTTTTTTTCTTGTGGAATATTTACAAGAGTCAGAAGGATTAACAAAGCAAAACCTGATTTCGATGAAGAAAAAGGAAATTATTATACGTACGCGGGTTGGTTTAGTAGGTCTATTAATTGTTTGTTAAGTGTGTACACAATGCATGCTTATGTAACAAATATTAATTATTAAGGGAACGTTGGGCTTTGAAGTTTGAACGATCATGACCACTCTACGTAGCTAGCTATATACAGTGGATATATACAAAGTCAAAAAAAATGCAACATTTGTAGTTCTGTTATTTTTAAAATTAGTTGAGAGAAATTAATTAATGCGGTGGATACAAATTAGTCAAAAAAGTTTAATGATCAATTTAATTGGTACCCTTTTGATCAAAGAGGGCACTGCTCTATTTATAATAAATTAGGTTCTCCATTGGCCTTCCTAGTTTTGTTGAAAAAATCATTAGATTTCAAAACAATCAGGTTGGGTTTGGATACACAGTTTAGATGAGATGTTTTGAATAGTAGTTGAATAAAATATTATTAGAATATATTTTTTAGTATTATTTTTATTTTAAAATTTAAAAACTTTAAATTGTTTATTATATTTTTATATGAGAATTTGAAAAAGTTGTAATAATTGAAATCAAATGAGATGAGATGAGATAAAGATTTTGTGTAAGCAAATGAAGCCTCATTTTATCTGTTCGCAACAACAATAATATTGATGCATTAATAGAATCGCTACGTGTCTTCAATTTATACATCCAACTTACCAAGCTTAATTAGTAGCTTAGGTGTAGTTATATTATTACAAAAATTTTATGTGTACTCACTCACTTTTACGTGTTTTACTGATATAATTGGTTGCATCATTTTTTTAATGTAAAATAATTATTTTGGCTAATCACATCAATGAAATATATAAAAATTATGTAAAAATAATTGTATATAGCAGAACTCATTCTAGAAAAATACGATACATTTAGGAATTACATGTAAAAACTCAATTTTTTTTTTTTTTTTTTGGTAGCTTCTAACTTTTTTCAAAAGAGTGTTTTATTTGGTAGATAATTGAAGGCTATTTGTTATGTTTTATTTGTGGACCAATCATATGATGTCATGTCTTGTGATGTTAAGAGGATGATAAATAGAATTTCTCTTTTTGTTATAAAAGTGAATACGTAGAGTTGATAAGTTGTTTGAATATATTTCTTAAGGAAATTTTGTTTTTATTTTTGTAAAAGTTGTTTTGGTTCTTATATTTTTTTCACTTTTAACTAAAATCTAAGTAAAAGATTGGATTAAAAGTTGAAATATAAACTTTTTTTAATTGAAAGATGGATTGAATTAGAGAAATTTTATTCAGGAAAAAATAAAGTTAATTTCTATAAGAAAAAAAAGACTTATTGGTGGAGCTCCAAATGCATTATTTTGGTATATGATGTCATGTTTGATATGGGGACATCCTAGAATATATTCGCTCATGGATGTTTGGTAAATGAATGATGGCAGTTCCCTTAAAAAATAATGAAGTGACCATCTCGTAACAGCTGCGAATTTGCCCAGTTCTGTTTTTTGTTTTTAAATTAATGTGTTTTTTATATTTTATTAATAAAAATGAAATATTTTGAAATGATAGTTAATTTGTATATTCTGAAAAAGAAGGTTTAATATTTTTTACTGTAAATAAAAAACTATTACACTATATAGGAAAAATACTCTTGCCCAAACATGCCCGAACCCACCAAAACCAACCCATTTTAGTTGCTTCATTTGTTTTCACAGATGAGATGAGATGAGTTGAGATTAAAGTTAAAAGTTGAATAAAATATTGTTAGAATTTTTTTTAATATTATTTTTGTTTTAGAATTTGAAAAGTTGAATTTTTTATTTTATTTTGTATGAAAATTTGTGAAAGTTATAATGATGAGATGAGATGAATTGATATGAGTTGTGAAAAAGTTGTGAAAATAAACTTTGTTTGGAAGATGAAATATTCACTTCAATCTATCTCAAATTAATTATTAATGGGTTTTATTACTTTTTCAACATTTTATTAAAAGCTAAAACTCATCTCTACCTACTTTATATATTCAAACGAATCTCAACAGGACTCACAAAATATTATTAATTACATATTAACTAAACTAATCTCAAATGACCTCAACATTTTAAATGCACGAGTCTAATACACAATTTGTCGATGTATATATATACATATATATATATATATAATTAAATAGTAGATTTCGTTTTTAAAATCTTAGCATATAGCTGATATGCAGAAACAGTACTAATCCATTCTTGCTAGTCTTGGCATTCCTCCATGCCGACTCCTCTCTGATCTGTGTTCCATGGCCAAAATCCAAAAGAAAAGTCATCAAACCAAGCCCAAAACCACACACTTCCTCTGTTGCTACTTTGGGTCACGTTCTAGCTGGGCTTCCGAGCTAGAGTCCGTCGAAACCCAGCTCCGAACCGATGGCCAGAAGATCAACATGCATTGGCTTTCTTGGTCCAGATTAATCCAAACGAAGAAGTCCGGCACCAAAACCGCGTCGCCGCTCGAATCCACCCTCAACGAGAAATCAGACCCGAAAAGAGAAATTCCAGCATCGGGATCAAAGCCCGACATGCGCACGCCGATGCCTCGAGAAGCTCCGGTAACTGATCATAAGCTGCCTTCTCAGGTTCCTGTATTCACCCCGGTTCCCTTAGATCAAACACATGAGACTTTAGGAGGACCTCAAGAGGTATGTGATTTGTCTTTTACATTTTCCTCCAACTGCTTAGGTATATATACTGTAATGAGGTTCGAATTTCCAGAACCCAAGGCTCAATTTAGCAAAAAGAAGCTCAAAGTAAGTCAATTATTTTGTTTGCCTCCGGCGTAAAAGAGCAAGGAATCATAGTCGTATTCGTTGTGTTACTTTTTGTTTCAGACAACGTACGAGCGAGCTGCACAGAAACACGTTCAATATTTTGAGCGTACGGATGCTTCCAAGGAAGACATGTTTAAAAAATGGTTGTCTTGTCGCCGGAAAAAAGAAGCCATAGGACCGGGGTACAGTCATCCTGGCTCACCGAAGCACAAGACCAAGCCGCTCGCCGTGATGTCACACTCCGTGTCTCTACCAGTTTCGCGTCCCCAAAAAGGGGCAATCCCAATATCATCGTCGTTAACGAACTCCCGAGCTGTGTCGAAGAATCTGGACAGGGAAAAGGGATCAGTATCGGCCAAGAAACTTGACTCAGCGGTGGGTTTATCAATTGTGGTGGTAACCTTAATAATAATGTTGGTTTGGGGTAGGCTGTGTGCCATTCTTAGCACATCCGCATGGTTATACTTCGTCCCTCGTTTAGTCGAGCAAAATCGGAACAGGCATCATGATCAGGATTATGATTCGGAGGAGCACAAGAAGAAGGCCGTGGTCTTAGAAGGCTTTCTCGAGAGAAACCACCGGAGTCCACTGTGATTTCATAACGAGCGAGTCGGCAATTTCTATAAATAAGATGCATGAACATGTCTGTATGTGCTACTTATCAGCTCGATTTTGCGTTTTTAGATAAATTAATCTTTACATCAGTCTACACACCACACACCATAACTTTTTTTTTATTTGTTTCTCTTATTAAATATGTATTATATGGATGATTAATAAAAAAAATATAAATGTTTCAAAAAGAGTAAAATAAAAAAAAATAAAAAAAAATAAAAAACACATTGGTGTGTGATGTGTAGGCTTATGCATAGCAATGCTCTTTTTAGATTGTGTTTTTTTATTTTATGTAGTAATAAGATTTACTGTTAAAAATTTATTTATTGGTTAGGAACCATGTGTCTAAAGTATTTTTAAACATGTTATATTTGTTTGGAAACAATATTAAAAAAAAAAGATTTTGAGACAGAAATGACATAAAAGGTCATTTGAGGTAGTGTCGTGCTGATAGATAAATTCTATATATACGTCTTACACTACACACCTCCATCTAATCAATATGTTATTTGTCATTTTTGTCATTCTATCTTAATCTTTAAATATGTGTGTTTAAATAGAATGATAAAAATGATAAATTACATATTAGTTAGGTGGAGGTATATGGTGTAAAGTTTCCTTGTAGCATTTCTCACTTGTGATAGGATTAAGAGAATACTTGCAAACCGGTCAATCTACTCTTCTTCAATAAATAGCCCTACAATAGTTGGGCGCTCGATGAGACCTCATAAAGCCATCCCTCACTTCTTCATATGGGTTTCCCTACACCCGATGAGACCCCATAAAGTCGTCCCTCACTTCTTCGTCTTACCCTCCATCCCATTTCCAAACGATCTCAACCCCACGACGGAACTTGAATTTCAACCCCACACTCATCTTGTCGGCAACTCGAACCCCCGACGGAGCTCAACCCAAACAGTGGCATGGAGGAAAATCAATTTCCAGCGAAAACTATGATATCTGTACCCCTAAACCAAATTGATTTTTGAAAATTTTCAAATTTACTAGTATTTTTTTGGCTTCTTAATTTTGTCATACAGCTTTCTCAATAAAAGCTATAACTTTTGGTTTACGGGTATTTCACAATTTAATAGAAAATTCTCAATAAATTCTTAATGGTTGGTTGATGTTGTCGTAGATAGCTTCTTTAAGTGTGAATTTGATGCTTGGTTGTAAGTGTCAATGTAAACTGGTGAAGAAGAAAGAGGAGAAACTGATTGGAAGCCTCTGAAAATGCGATACACAGAAAGTGTTTGGTAAAAGTTCTAAGAAGAAAAATTATGCTCAAATTGTCGATTTTACATTATATTAGCGTTGGCATGGGTCTATTTGGATGAAATACACATATACAAACATGTGGTTGTGCATATTAGTTTGGTTGAATGCAACTGCCAATAAGTCCATGCGCTATAACTTGTAGGCAGTTAACATGAATTTCTCACGTTGTATGCATTGTACGAATTAGACATCAAGTGCATCTCACAAACAGAATTCACAATACATCAGTTATAGGAGGTTATATAAAATTGACATATACCTCAACAATATGGCCAATCCCAAACAATAGCGCCAACTTCTTTTGAAATGAGTTTCCCTGAGCCTGCATTTCTCAAAAATACTTGCTCAGGGCGATTTTTAAAATTCATCAGACAATAAATCATTCTTAAGACCAATCAATTCATAAAAAATAAAGTTGTTTCCAAGAAATCATGTCTTCTTTAACCATGCTAAAAATTTATTCCTTTTATATTTCTTTCTTTCTTTCTTGTCAAGCTATTCTGCTTCTCTTTTTTCACATCACAAACTCATCAGAGATAGAATTTCTAAAAACTCATAGGCAGACAAGGGCAGACAAGTTCAGCATTTGAGAAGTACTTCCAACATTTTGAATTAGCATTGTTTTTTTTTTCACTGCCAGTGTATACCAGTGTGCAACTACCAGGGTATACATTGGTTCTGTATACCATTGTACATGTTAAAATTAGCATTGTTTTTTTTCTTTTTTTTTTGCACTGCCAGTTTATACCAATGTGCAACTGCCAGGGTATACATTGGTTCTGTAAACCAATGTTCAACACCTTTTTTTCTTTTTTTTAGCTCCAACATGCTAGGTTCTTTTGTGAGCATGCACTAGTTTTTTTTTCTTTTTGACACCAACATGCTAGTTTCTTTTGTGAGCATGCACCAGTTTTTTTTTTTTTTTGCACCAATATGCTAGTTTCTTTTAAAATTAATGACTTTTCAATATGATGACAGTCAAGGAGAAGCTCGGGCTCTCATTTTGGTTCTCATTCTGGTTCAAGTTCTTGGATTGCAAAAGGGGAAGACAAAGGTAGCTTGGAGGAAACCACTTTGCTATTGTAGCTGCCAAGCGAAGCTACGTATTTATGGAAAACCTAATAGTTTTGGCAGAAGATTTTATAATTGCCCAAACTATAAGATGGGTAAACAATGTGGATTTTTTAAGTGGATTGATCTTTAAAAAGAGCAAAACAACTGTTGTAAGACGGCCTTGGAGTTAGCTGAACGGAGGAACAACAGAGTACTTAATGAGCGGCATCGAAGAATCCAAATTTAAAGCAATGAAGAAGAACTACAAGGGAGTCTTGAAAGTGATAATCTTGTCATGGTTATTTTTCATAGTAGTTTGTGGTGTAATTGCTATGTATCTAAAAAATTACAATGTATCTCCGTCAATGCTACGACTCATATAGCCCGTTGTATTTTAATGTAACGACTACTTTTTTTAGGATGATTACTTTTATTAATGTAATGACTATTTTTATGAATGTAATGACTACTCATCACAATATATGTTTATTTATCTCGGTGTGAAATTGCTTTGACATCAATATGTCCTAACAGTTGAATATTGCACATCACAATATTTTGCTCGAACTAAAATATTCAACTCAAAGAAATACAAGATGGTTCCAATAGAAATACAAGATGTCTGGAAAAAAATACAATATAGTTCAATTTCCATGTTTGGCTACAATTAAAAATATGGTCTTAAAAGCTTTTTTCAACTACCTCGAATACCTAATTTAGCTTCTCCTTGTCTGACTCAAAACCCTTAGCTTCTCCTTGCCGTTGTTAGAAACTTTCCTGAACATTGATGCACGCACATTGGATTCAAATTTTTTATATTTCTAAAGCAATCAAAATATAGCTAAAGGGAAGAGGGAATATATCACATACAAGATATATTCAAATTTGCACTATGAATCCAAGTGTTCCGATATGTTATCAGTTGTTGGTCCAAAATTCCTACAAAAATAACAACAAACTTTATTAGTTTCTTTAATTAAAACCAACAAAATACAAATAACTACAAGGCCACTATATATCACTGAAGGACAATTATTTTTAGCATGTCCCTCATTCTTGCAAATGCTATAACATCTTTTCTTTATTGTTTGTGTTTCCTTTGGGTTCTTCGATCTCAAAGACTTCGGACGCCCTTTTGTGGGCACCTATGGAGGATCCTACACCGTTTGTGAAAAGTTCGATATAACTTGACTTATAAATATTTGATCATCATTGGTGGGCACCGTTTGTGAACATTCTACATGATCTTCCATAGCAAGAAACTATGTGACGCCCCCAACTTTAATGTGCGAATACACACGAAAATCGAGACGCTAGGATGATGACAACACGGTCACGCACCTCATCGATATGTGCTAAGCGTGTACAATGCAACATATGTACAATAAACAATACGCAGCGGAAATGTTAAGTCAAATAACTAAGTACCACAGTTTAATACAATACAAAAATACTGAAAATCCACATGTCAACATAATACGATTTTTGTTTACAAATCAACATCAAATCAAATAAAATACAATAAGTATAAGCGAACGATAATCTTCAAATACAAAAATAGCTAATGTCCCTACTCCTTAGGCGGAGCCGCATCCTTGGGCTCAGTCTCCTCAAAACCTGCATCAAAATCTACAGTACCAAAAAGATGGTACCGCATGTAAGTAAAACTCAAAATGCTCCAAGACAATAAATATATTAAAACAACTAATGCTATGCATGCACATGATGACCAAAGCGCAAACCTGAGAAATACACCATTTCTTGAAAATCACAAGTTTTCCACATACGCCAAAAATCACCATTTGGTACAAAATAAAAATTCAGGAATAAGTCCATTAATTTTAATTTTAACCGTATGCACCATGGCCTCCCCTAGGGACCATCCACATACTCTGGCTCTCATCATCACCCCATGGGTAACTACCGTGCAAGTGATACACGAGTGATGCCCAGTTTCACGCCCACCGCGTACATAGCCAAGAATCCTCTAACCCCCGCCAGCTCGAGGAGTCATGGAGTCGGATCGAGAGCGCTACCATCCCGTCCAAGTCCCGAGCAACAGCCCCAGGGGACGACACTTAGTATATTCTACTTCCGAGTGTCCAGAGGAGCTCCACCGAGATAATACCCCATTTCGGCTTGGGGGTGATACACACGCATCCGAAAAGCCTTAAACACAGTTTCTCAAAACACACACCCACGCATGCGTGCACAATGCCATGAAATCAACTAATTACCAACAACCAACAGTTATCATTACAACCAGATAACCAAATCACAGTTTATAAAAACAGGTTAGTGCAAAAATATACTTAAGTCTTAAAAATATTTTGGAGAAATACTTACAGTGCTATATAATAATTTTAGGAGGATCACGGAGGTGCAAAAGGCGGCTGAAAAGCAACTTAGCAGTGCAAAAACACTGTGGCCAAAATACATAGTATACCCAAATTCCAATAGAGTCAAATGAATACTTAAAATTGATAGGGTAGGACCTATGGGAGGTGGTGAAACTAGTGGAAGCAACGGTTGGCCGTGGGTGGTGGCTAAAACCTGGAGCTTGAGCTCATGGAGGTGGCTCCGACGACGGATCGGAGCTACAATTGGGTGGGTTATGACGGCAAGAGGCTGGCGAATAAGTGGTGAAGAAATGGTGGCCAATGGTGGCCGGACGACAGCGGAATGGGAAGAAGAAGTCCACGGCTTCGCAAGGCTCTCGGAGGCTAACGGCGGCGCGGGGTGGTTTGAAATTTGATGGGCTAGGTCGCTGGCGGCTGGGGAAGACGATGGTGCCAGCGGTGAGGGCCACAGGCGGCCGGCGGCGGTGCTGGGTGGAGAGAAGCTGAACGATGTGGGGGAGAGGAGGGAGATAATCGAGCGGGAGAGAAGGGCCGAACTGGAAAGAAAGAAGAAAAAGAAGAAAAAGAAAGGAAGAAACGAAAATATGGGAAAAAGAAATGAGGTCCAATCCTCACAACTTTTGAGTCACAACTGATCCTCAAAATAATTATTTTTAAAACAGTAAATTTAATAAATCAATTCAAACTTAAAACTAATTAAAATAAAATATTAAACTCCAATAATAATCATTCTTTAAAATAAAAATAATAATTGTAGAACACTAATTAAAATTATGAATGCACATTAAAATAATTCTCGATTTAAAAATCGTAAAATAATCTCATGTAAACACGCTTAAATTAAATTAAACGGCTCAAAATAAAATATTAAATTAAAAAGCCCTTCAATAAAAAAGCACGTAAAAATTGGGGTGTTACAAACTATTTGTGAACCTTCTCCAAAGCAAGTGTGAAGTAATTGTGTTTTTCAGCTAACTGTGATGCAAGTTCGACAATGTCATAAAGTTGTATCATTGACTTGCTTTTTCTCTAGGCTCATCTTGTCCTTGCCGCACTTGGTCATCAGAACATGGTATGTCGGAAATGGGTCAACTCTTAGCATTAATAGTCCATCTGTCTAGAACATAATGTTGTGGCAATATATTTAACTTTGCATTCTTGCTAAAAACACACAAGATGTACCTACAAAGAATTCCTATAAACTCTTACATATGGCATGTACATGTAGTATGTCCTTCATCACCCGATAATGTCACATGGTAAAAGGTGTTTCTTTACCATGGGTTGTCACTCCATATGTCTTGGCCTCACCAATCACATACAATTTTTTTGTTTGGTACCCTAGATTATTGAACAGCTTATTTTGAAAGATCATAAAAGACTTTCTTGTATAAATAATTGCTGCCTCATCTTCAATTTTAAAATGTGTCTTCATTATTGCCCACGTAGATTTTATCCGCACATCCTTCTATTTCTCTTTAAAGTAATGTGCATCTATACCTTTCTCATATTGATGCACAAAGTCACTAACCATAGTGCTTGAACGAACATAATCTTTGAAAAATTTGTTCAGGCTTTCACCCATCTGAGTTGTTGACATATTGGCATAGAATGTCGAATGCAAGTAGACCGGTACCCACTTATCTCGTTGGCTGTAAAGATTTTGCAGCTAAGTATTTTCTCCTAGGTCATACTTCACCATAATCAAAAGTCATTCTTGCTCAAACTCAACAGTAGTAATTGCCTTATGTATGCAATGACGAAATTTTTTCTGAAAGTATGAAAATTTGTTGTATATATGGGCCAAGTGTTGGGGAAACTTTTGTAAAATATGCCACAAACACAACTTATGAGTTGTATTCAGGAGTACTTCTACAATTGCCTTAACCATTGCCTTGTCATCATCGGTAATTATCGTTGAAGGGGCACGCCCAAGCGTTGCCTCTTGCCATGTTCTCAATAACCATGTGTACGATTCCGTCGTTTCATTAACTAACAAAGCACAACCAAACATAATGATTTGATGATAATAATTAACTCCAAAAAATGGCACAAATGACATCTTATAAATATTGGTTAGGTAAGTCGCATCAAATGTAACCATATCTCCAAAATATTGGTATGCAGCTCTTGATCTCGCATCAGCCCAAAAACAACTTTCCATACACCCATCCTTGTCAACTTGCATGGAGAATACAAATCCAGGTTCTTTGAGTTGTCGATCAAAAAAGAATGAATACAATCTTTGTGCATCTCTCTCTTCGACATTGACACTACTTGAAGAGGGAATCACATTCACTCCATCTTTGACATTGGCACTATCTTCAACATTCACATCACATTGAATGTCTTCACTTTCAGCCTCAAGTTCATCACTATCAGTATTATAAATTGGTTCCTTCAATACAAAACCGCATTATTATAAATCCATTAGTTATGAAAAATCACCAAATTACATATGCAAGATGTGTAAGTTCCATTTAAAAATAAGACTAGAACTGAGAAATCCAAGATCAAACACAATTTTTACAAGAGGAAATTCATAAGTTCCATCTAAAAATAAGCCTAGAACTATGATTAGAACTAGATTCTCTTTTGTCTTAAACTTTGTGCAACAAATTCGACCAAAATAAAGAAAAGCACGTTTAGAGTGCATGCCATCGTCAAGGTGGTTTTTTTTTTTTTAAACGAAAAAAAAAATGGCTAGGTGTGAAGTGAGTTTAATATATGGGCATCTTTTTTTTTTTTGCTTCAAACAAATCATCAATCTCTCAGCCAGGCATATGGGCATCTTTAAACTGAAAGCAAAGCTAGACAGACTAATATAATGTGAAGTGAACTCTTTCAAACATTCTGTCAAACACCAATAGTCCAAAGATTTATAAAAAGTTAATAATTCGGTATTCAACAAAATTAAATTGCGTGATAAAGTGTAGTAATTAAAGCCCTACATGGGTCGTATTAAATGAATTAGAACTAACCACCGAACACTAACAAGTACTCCTGTCTAACCCTCCCATATGCCAAGAGATCATCAAGCTCAGACGCCATTGACTCCGCCATGCCATATTATATACAGAATTGCATATGGGATACTGTGGACATGCAAGGACGTTGTGGACATTCTTGTGAGCCATTAATTCCATGCATTGTTTCCTCAAAACCTTTAAAAAATATCTCAGTAGTTGTAACAACCCTGGCTTGCGAAGGGTGGAATCGCTACGTACATACCTATTCTTTGCATATTTTCTGTTCTTTTCTTTTTCCCTCGCCAACAGGGAAGACACTAAGCGTCTGCCTCTCTCTCTGCAGTAATGCCTTGCTCCCCAGCCTTTTCTTCATTTCCTGGACGTTTAAAACATTTAAAACAAAAGTGAGTCTAATACTCAGTAAGTAGTATACCATGCAGTGAACATATACTATGCATCTATTCATTTCCTTTTGAAAACATGCATACATAAACATTTGCTAACATTTCGTGCATAAACATTCTTAGAAATAACTAGGATTTCATGCAGAACCCTCTTTCATGCTTTTCATCATTTCATGTATAACATGCTTTTCATTCATTACATCTTTCCATTTTCATAGGTCATTGCACACTGTTATGCCTCGTGTGCTAGGGTTAGCGGTCTTTTAAACCTATGGATTCACCTGTGGCCACGGGTTGGAGTCCCATTCCGTTAGGGTGCAACACTGGGTACACTACCAGATACTACTACCCAACATTTCAATCTGTCCATTCATTCATTGGGTATCCTTTTTCATTCATGTGACCGTTAAGTATTTTTATTCATTGAAACATTTGTTTCTTTTTAGTCCTTTCTTCTTTTCATTCATTTCAGTCCATTTTCATTTAACAGTTCATTCATAAGAAAGGAACGTCACTTAAAAGCATGAGTTTAACATCATTTAAAAGCATGAGCTTAGATATTATTTTAAGGCACGAGCTTAACATCAAATAAAAGCATGCTTAAAGATCATTTAGAAGCATAAGCTTCAACATCAATTAAAAATATGAGCTTAAACACCATTAAAGCATGAGCTTAACATTGTTTAAGAGCACGAACATAAACATCACTTAAAAGCATGAGCTTAAATATCAATTAAAAGCATGAGCTTAAATATCATTAAAAGCACGAGCATAAACATCATTTAAAAACATGGGCTTAAACATTATCTTTCAAGACATCATTTAAAATGTTAGTTCTCAAGGGCCTTTTAAGACGTTCCCTTATGAACATTTTAAAATGTCAATTCTCAGAGACATTTAAAGCATCAATTCATAGGACATCTTAAAACTCATTTAAAACATCACTTGAAGCATAAAACATGAAACGTTTATTTCCTTTCCTTTCCTTTACATTTAAACATTTTCATCATCCTTCTTATTTCAATGCACATGCATTTTCATGAACAAGATATACTTTCATGCTATACTACATATAGGAAATATCATAAGTTTCTTGAGAGAGCATGAATGAAAATCTCATGATTTAGAACCTACATGCATCTATTACCTTATACACGTACGCACAATTATAATCGAGAGGGTACTTAACATGGGCTATCAAGAAAAGACTGTACATACTATATTCATTTACTCTTTTCATTAGAGGAACATTTGCAATGAGAGAAAGATATTCTTTTATAAAGAGAGCTTGGTGTAAGAAGCATGGTCATAGCTACTTACCTCTATGCTCCTCGATACTTCCATCATCAATATTCCTATTCCAATCAATACTATAAGCGTGTTAATACTCATACAATATTCTTTAACCCTCCCTTTAAAAGAGAAAGCTACGATACTTCAATCTAACATCCTTTCTATGCTTAACATTACCCAAATGACTACTCCTCACCTTAACTTATAAGAGAAATGACTGAAGTATTAAGACATGTTAGCTGTCCATGGAAAAGCTATACTAAAACTTACATGAAAGGTAGTTAACAATTCATAAGCTTCAAGGAAGGTTTCTTTAGTTCAAACTCACTTTGGGTTATAGACATTAGGAGATAAATTTGGAATTCTCGACAATGGGCTTTAAAATATATTTAGGCATCTCAAGTAGGCTAAACAAGCTTAGGGAATTTGCCCTTTAATCAACTTGCAGTCTTTCATTATAAAAAGGTTAGCTCATCAATATTTTGGACTCTCGGGTTAGGTAGAATATAACCAAACGAGGGCCAATATAAATGGGTTATTTTTACATCAAGACATGGCATGACATAGACTTGGGAATACTTGGACAGTTTTACATATCATAATACGTTATGTATAATTAATCTCTTATATCTAAACTAACTAAACTATAACCTATTCACATAAGCAATATATTAATTAGCTTAGATAACACCTCCTATTAAAATTAAAGTATCATCAAATACAATAAAGTTACCCATAAAGAAGCTTTAAAACCTTTAAACACTTAAACTTATGATCTACTCACTTAATACCTTTTAAAAGCAAGATATAAAATTACAAGAACCCAAACAAAACCCCTAAATCGAATCTCTAGCATCTTAAAAATGGATTTTCAACCAACATCAACACAAGACACATGGTACCAAAATATATATAAATTAAACACTTTAATCATCACTTATGATTAAACCAAGTTTAAAGACAACATAGCAAATTCAAAATATAGGAAATCACATAGCAAAACCCACTTTAACATATTTGGTTTGAGCTAAAAAATAGAGCACCCATATTTATTCATAAGATGGTAAATTAACAACACCAAAATTTAAGCTAAAACAACTTAGGAGCTTCCAAAATCACACTAAAATGAAAGGAACCAAATTAGAATTTTTACCTTAAGCCCTTAGCTCCTTTCAAGAGGCAAGATAAAGGACCAAATGGTGATAAACCCGTGTAGATGAAAACAAGATGATACACTGTTTTAACCCCAAAACCGAAACACCAATGGGTAAGGAAATGGTGAAATTCAAAATCTATGAAGATCATGCTAGAAAGTGAACCAAAAGTTTATTACCTTCAATATTTCATCCTTTGGTAGATAAAATCAAACTTTGGTTCCAAACTTTGAAGAAAATATTTTTCTTCCTCCATTGCCATAGAGTCACAAGCTTGAAGGAGATAAAGGAGCTTGTTTTCATGAAGAACAAAAGAGAAGAGAAGAAGAGAGGTGTTGGCATTGGCTTGGAGGAGAAGATGAAATATTTTTATTTTTCCTTGGGTGAGACCGACTGGTAAGGGGGGGGAAGCCGAAGCCTTAGAATAGTTTTGATCTTTCTCTTCTCTTTTTTTGGCCTTAATCGATGGGGGCAAGAAAGGAAAAAAAAGTTAATTACTTCCCATGGAAGCTTACAGGTGCAAGAAGAAAGAAATGGGTCAAATGGGTCAAAGCTTATCACACAAGCTTGGAAGATGGATGGTGAAGATGTATCCACCTTAAAAATGCTTTTCACCTACTAATCCAATGGTAGAGATTAATTGGGTCATTTATTAAATAAATAAAAATTAAAGGGCTTAAGAGAAATATTTCAAAGTCTAAAAAAATAATAATTTGATTTATTTTAATAAATCACATTTTAAAATAAAACATACTCATCTTAAAAAAAAGAAAATTGAAAGTAATAATAAAAATCTTTAACTCAAAATATTTAACTTAAAGAATTAATAAAGTGACGTAAGGATCTACGTAGTAGGATTTGGGTATTACAGTAGTTCATCCATTTCTATATGAAAAATTGAAACAAAACTCCTTTATTTTGTTTTTTCAAACCAACCCTACCATACGTTATAATGTAAAAGAGGAAATACCTGAGCAACAGCAAGGTCATTGGAGTTAGCCATGAACAACTGTTAGTTGGTGACGAACTATGGTGGGGGATGGATGGACCAATGGCAGCTTAGTGGGCGACGAAATCGGCCAAGGAGGAAAACGATGGCCTTAAGGTGGTGGACTGCTGGCGATGGATGTTGGCGGCGGATGCTAGTGGTGGTGCTTTGCTTGGTGACATACGCAGGCTTAAGATGAAGACTTCAACTCGTGCATAGATGAAGTGAACTATTTGTAATTCAATCCCGTGCGCATGAGTCTAGCCTGATTATAGTGTAATTTCTGAGGTAGCGCCCTACCATTGGAGGGCTATTATTATTTGAAAAACAGACGGACAGCTTAGAAGCGGCTCTATAAGATCAAAAGGCAAAATTGTAATTGCTTGAAAGTTGTATGAGTATTTTTACCCATTGATAGTCTTCTTTTTAAAATTGGAATCAAGTTTCGATGTATTCTAAAAAGCAAGTTTGAGAAAAGACATCAAAATGATACTTTTCCTTAAATGTATTTTTTCGATTCGTTGAAATTAAAAAATACTTTAATATATAACAATCAAACAATCTAATGTCATCATTAAAGAGCCTTTAAGACTATTTAAGCAATTTTTATGGTCACTAAAGCAACCTCAGGCATACCCAAAGTGTTTGGAAGGAGAGTTGATCTTCTCGTTTAATTTCAATATTGATATACCATTCCACTTAGAGTTTCTTGTGCTTTAACATTGATATACTATGCTGTGAATGCATGTTTTGGTTTTTCTTGACAGGGTCGAATCTATTTAATTTGTTTTAAAATTTTAGTTGGATATGGTGAATGATGTAGAAAGAGCTGTAATCATGAATCAAGGGATTGGTGTCTAAACTAATGCCAATCACGAATTGAGTAGTCACCTCGCATTGTTGGATTCAATTTTTTTATTTTTATTTTGTTAGATTCAATTTCTGGCAACATAAAAGGATTACGTGGTGCTTGTGCACTCTATGACTGTATTTAGTATTACTCATAGACACGACCCTATTGATCAGAGATTACAAAGGACTTTGTCCCTGTGCCAATTTGAATAAGATTTGTTTGACTCGTTTTGTGCCCTGGCCCAATATGATCAACACAATGGACTAATCCAATTGGAAGATTGACTCATTACAAACCCAAACCTTAGGCATTTGGGTTACACAATCCATTGTCATGCGGGTTAATCCACCCAGTTTAATAAAATATTACTTAATTACCAAAGTAATATTGGTTTCATAATAGTTTTATTGGTTTCATAATGTATAATATACATTTTAGAAAAATTACAGCATTCTAACTTTTGAGAAAATTTTCAACGATATTTGCATTGCTTTTACTATTCACTTGTGAAATAGAGAGGCAATCTCGGGTGATTCCAGTTGGGATGCTTCCGATGGTTAAGTTAGCCAAAGAAACTAGAGTCTCTATTTCAATCTAATAATCTCACAATACATATCTAGGAAGAAAAATTCTATATATCATTCCCACATACCACACTTTTTTTTTCTATCCAAATATGTGATGTATGGATGATGAGTAGAAGAATTCAATTAGTTTAAGAAGAATAAAACAAAATAAATAAATAAATAAATAAATGTGATGTATGGTGTGTGAGGATGATGTGTAGCAAAGTTCATCTAGAAATGTATTTATAAGGTTCAAGATCCCCACATGGAGAAGCCTTCCTGCTGAATACAACACTAGAGATAATGATGTCCTCTAGCGGAGGGTATCTCCAAGGGACCTATTTCATTAGCATGAAACTCTCACTAGATAAACTTTATTGGGTAGGGCTCATTGTCAATCACAACAACTCCTTGCGTTATATTCGGATCTCTCAACGATGTGTTTTACTTGGTTTCAACCTTTCCTCACCTTCTTTTACATGAACTTTTTTTAAAAAAAATATTTTTGGTCACCTATTGACCATTCCTCATCCTTTGCATAAACTTTTTTCTAACAATTATCCAGCAAATTCTTGTCATACATGTGATGGCAGGAATTTTCATTTTTAAATTTGTATTATAGTCTGCTTTTCTGGATATGCATCCTATTCTCAGTGTGCATCGACGATTCGTCTGACATACTTTCCCCTGTTGCTTCATGCAACACGATTCTTGAGATTCTATCTGGAATGCCTTCTTTCCTGCACATGGCCTTTTCCCTTGGCTAAATTTCCTCCAAGTCTTGTCGTTTTGTTTTTCCATAATTGCTAACCTTCTTCTTTTTCCTTCTTCTGCTTCTTCATTCCTTTCTTTCACCATGTGATTTGCCTTATTTCTCTTCTCTATCTACTCTCATTCTCTTGATTCCTCTTGCCTTACGCTCTCCATGGCTCTTAGTGAAATACCTCTCAATTGTCTAATTCACTTTTGTCTCCGGACGACGCTTGCAGGAACACATTTGAGCACAGCTCTAGAATCGTTGCTGGGGCTAACTCTACCCACCTTATAGCCTTTAAGGGGATCCTCTAGATCTCGACCACAACTCAAGCAAAGTTGGACTTTGCAAGAGAAAGGTTTAGCATCCTAAACATTGTTTAGCTAATTCTTCTCAACTTGCAGTGGCGTAGTGAACCTTGAAGGGGCCACCAAGCATGTTGGGTTGTACATCAAAATGGTCTCGATGGGATTAAGGCTTCCTTTTGTAGTCCCATTTGAGACATCCTCAACTATTTAGGTTTGGTTCCCTCTCAACTGCTACCAAATGCATGGAGCATGTTGATGGCCTGTTGCATTGTGTGGAGGCTAGCCCTCAAGGCTGCTGGGTTGGAGAACCCAACATTGACCGCTCGTGAGTTCCTTTCACAATGTGAAGAAATATGATAGGAACAATACAGTTTTCTTTCTCGTAACAGATATCTAGTCATCACTTTGAGTCCTGGTATTCATATGTCAAAAACTGGGGCCGAGAGTTTCACTTCGTGTCCAGAGATGGTTAAGGGTGAGGCTTTTCATCGTGAGTTCTCAATTTGGTCTGCTTAAAGTACCTGTCTTGAAAGGCGTTCTTTTGAGGTAGCCCTCACCAAAGGGAGTTATCACATTTGGACAACATCTATGCTAGATCAATCTTATGTCTCCATCTGCAATGTCTCCAGTTTTGCAGTCCATGGGCCCAATGTCCCTTGCAATAGTGCGGTCCTTCCCCTTCAGACACTAAGGGAAAGAGTCTCCAGTGTTGCACTTATTGTAGCTTAGATCGCTTTGATGATGCCGCCCCTTCCACAAGATGTTCCTTTCCTACTATTGCCACCCCATCCCTATGGGCAAAAGAAAGGCCCACCAACCACCTCTTTCGCTAGCTGTTTATAGCCTAGCGGATGTTGGGTGCCCAAGATTTGGATTTAGCTTTTCTGAGTCAGTTCCTGACTCGCTCCCTAACCCCCTTCTTAATTCTTTGTTTAAGAGGTTCTTTTCATTGACCTCTTCATCTTCTGTCTCTAGTGACTCCTTTGAGATGATAAAGGCAGAAGATGAAGGAAAAACACTAGGAGTTCCTCTTGTGGGCACGACCACGGATGTTGAACGACTCATTCCTTCAATTGCTCCTGAGGGAGACATCTATGCCAACAGAAGAAGTCCCATTGGGCGTTGGCGCTGATGTGAGTTGTGCCTTAACTAAAAGCAAGGGTAATAATGCTGCCTCTATTGATCTGGCTAGTAGGAGTGTAAAATCTTCGTATTCGCCTAACAAACTATTCTTAGGACATGTTGGAGAGGACAGTTCCACCAATCATGGGGATTCACCTCTGTGAGGGGTTCCTTGTCTCATGGTTTCTCCTTTAAGAGGCGTTTTTTCCTAGAGATTTCACCTCCCAGGAAAGTTCCTCCTGAATGGATATAGTTAGGCCTGGAGGCTTCCTATGGGCCACAAGTGTCTCCTTCCCCAAAAATGTCCCTAGTCACACCCCACCTCGCCCCAGAACTTCCAATCTAAGCGATGTACCCCATGCCTTCTTCAAGTTTGAGGTGGGAGATGCTTCCAATCCTTTGGTTCTTGGATCACCTAGGAGCTTGGCTAATTTCTTGCCCTGGTATGTACTTCAGTCGCTCACTTAATTGACTTAGTTGAACTCTTTATATTATTTACTGGGTTTAACCCCATGCATTCCTTTCCAAAGCTTACCCTCTATGGTGAGGTTGCTCACCCAGTGCCAGTCTGGTTGGGAAAATAGCATGGAGGCCTCCCATGCATTTATGGAGGGGGCACTCCAATTCGTATCTTAGGCTATGAAGGCATGCCTTGCTTGGGTGAGCACTCCTGTAACACCCAGAAAGAAATTTGACGGAAAGAATTTCTTTTATTTAGATACTAGATATGCCATGAAAACTTAGGAGAGATTTCATAGATTAAGGACTAGTTAGGTTTCGGTCTGTTAGCATAGTCAAATTATGATTTGCTAGGGGAACGAAATGCCTTTTGAATTCTTTGAGGCACTTAAGATCATAATTAGATGAAATGGATTGTACTGTTAGATTCATATGAGTTTTAAGGATTTTATAGTACAATAAATATTTTCGTATTTTTTGGGTGCCAAATGGGCCAATTGGAGAGTGCCACATGACATTTAGCGCACCACGTCACCAACCAGCTGTCACATCGCTATATAGGATGTCCAAGTCAGCCTAGGAACACTAAGAAATCTTATGGACATATGGCACCATCACCACCCTTCATTTGGATCTCACTTTACAAATGTCAAGCTTAGTACACATGTGCAAGGAGTTTGAGTTTGGAACAAGCTAAACCCATGCCTCTCTTACATGCCTATACCTCTCTTACACCCACCATGTCCTTCACCTACACCACATACCTTCTTGACCGGCCCTCATTTGTGATTTGAAACCCCAAACCCCAAAACCAACTAAGCCATGCATACGCCCATTTGGTTTGCACC
This sequence comes from Pterocarya stenoptera, assembly GCA_003123785.1. Classification (NCBI taxonomy): domain Eukaryota; kingdom Viridiplantae; phylum Streptophyta; class Magnoliopsida; order Fagales; family Juglandaceae; genus Pterocarya; species Pterocarya stenoptera. Next base: position 98,635 of record QEOT01000902.1, on the reverse strand, counting down.
ATTTCATTGCCACTTGACTTGAACAATTTTTACAAGCAACCTTTCACATCCTCCATGTACCTTTTATACACACACCATGCCTCTATCTTACACCCTTGTACCACCCATGACCAGGCCCCATTGGATTTGAAATCCAAACCCTAAAAACCGAGCCTTACAAGCATGCCATTCCAATCGATTTTTGCCCCCCCATTCACATTTGACTTGAACAACTCTTTCAAGCAACCTATCCAAAGACCCTATTGTACAACCATGTCCTGCAAGTCCATAACTCTTCTCCCTTTCTTTTAATGCCCTCACATCATGCAGACAACCAAAAAGCAAGCTTGTGAACCAAGAAAGAGAGGAAGTGTGTTGCTAAGTGGTGTTTGCTTCAAACGCTCCCATTTTTTCTACTCAAAACCAATGCCCAGCCCTTAAGCTCCTTTGCTTTCTTTTTTCTCTTCTCAACTTCCCATTTAATGGCTTAGTTACACAAAAAAAGAAGAAGAGAAAGAATCTACTAAGACTAGCAAGAAACTGAGTGAGTGGGAGAGTGTGTCGAGGAGAGCTAACCCTTGTCCAAGTGCAAACCTTTGTAAGCTCTCTTTCCCTATCATTTCCTCTTCTAATTTTGTTGTTAAAGAGTGGAACAATAGTTTTTCGTGTTGTCAAAGAATTGAACAATGAAAATGGATAGCTAAGTGTAGGGCTGAGCAAAAATCTGAAAATTTGATTCCAAATCTAACTCCACTCAGACAAAATGGGGTCGGATTCATTTTTGTTTTTTTAATTTTCAGTTGGAGTTGGAGTCGGAGGTGTTGCTGGACCAACTCTGATCCGGTTTGACTTTATGCTCCGACTTGAACTTTGCTCTCCTACTCCGATATAGTACATATATTATAAAAATATGTATTTATCTATATATTATCGCATATACTAGTATAGTTATAGAGTTATATGACTAAAACTTATATAGTTAAATTCAATAATATACTAGTATGAGCTAATTATTATAAAATAATACACTTATACTATAATATAAATAGAGTAATGATAGTTTAGTATATGTAAACATCATCATATTACTACCATACATCATCAAGTAAAGAAATAAGTTAGACACTAGTGTGTATTTAAATAAGTCTAGTATAATAAGTTAATAACAATTATACTAATTTACTAAATTATAATGACATGTAATTAGACATTAGAAAGTCTAGTATATAGTTAAGTTATAAATAAGTTAAACATTAGTATAATAACATGTAATTAGACACTAGAAATAAGTCTAATATAGAAATAAGTTATAAATAAGTTAGACACTAGTATAATATAATAACATGAAATACTAAGTATAATAACATATAATTAGATACTAAAATTAATATGTAATACTATAGTATGATAACCTGTAATTAGACACTATAATATAAGTTTAATATAAAAATAAGTTAGATATTAGTATAGAAGTAAATTAGTAGTGAATGATTTTGTATTAGTTTTTATTTTTTGGAAAATTGAAATTTGAAAGTTCACAAAAATTTCTTTTTTAAAATGGGATAAATATGAAGCTAAAAAGGCCTAAAGCTGGAAGCCCAAATGCAACTCCACTTTGACTTTGTTTCGACAAGTCAGATCGTAGCCTACATAAGTCAGCATCGGAATTTGGATTTGACCTCCAACAAAATCAGAGTTCGACTAAGGCAATGCTCATCCCTAGCCCCTAGCTAAGTGCCTGATCAAACCTTTAAACCATCATTTCTTTCAATAGTAGGATGATAGCATAAGAAAATGATTTGTACAGTTCTACGATGCATAAACCTTACGTATTCATTTTGAGAAACAAAATAAATTTGAGATCTATATGAAAAAACTTGTTTTTAATTGTATTTATTTTCAATTGAAGTGCGCGGAGTTTGCACACCTTAAAATTTTATTTAGCATTATTCATAAAAAATAATGATAAGAAGGTTGAAGAGTACATCTAAATTTACTATGTTCCTATTTAATTTGTAAAACAAAGGAATCAGCCAAAAGCTTGTGGTCTGATTGGCATAACCTCCAGCCTCCAAAATGGAGGTCTAGAGTTTGGAACCCCCTCCCCAAAATATATCAAAAACAGAAAAAAAAAAAAAAAAAAAAAAAAAAAAAAAAAAAAAAAAAAAAAAAAAAAAAAAAAANAAAAAAAAAAAAAAAAAAAAAAAAAAAAAAAAAAAAAGCCAAATGAATCATTCAAAACTATGTTCATCATCAAAGGAAGGGTTAGGACAGAAATGATATTTTAGTAGCTGGTTTATCTAACAAATTGAAAGTCTGCAAAGCACAGTTACTAAGTTGGAACAAGAAGCAAAAGGAAGAAACAAATGGAGCAATTACAATAATGTGGAACAAGTATCACAGTTATAAGACAGGAACCAAGGTTCTGATCAGCATTTTATCAATCAGATTTAGAGGCAAATCAATTTTACTATGGAACAAGAGGAAGTGAGATGGAAGCAAAGATCAAAACATAGATGGCTTAAAGAGGGGGATAGAAATACAAGTTGTTTCCACAAATGAGCTAATCAGAGGTGCAAGACAAACACAATTCACAGAATTAGTACTGAAGAAGGTCATATTCTTACCTCACCAAAAGAAATAGAGCAAACCTTTTAGAGCTTATGATATGAACCCGCAGGAAGAGAATCCCTTGAACCCACAATCAATTTGAAAACACGCCCAAAAAAGCCAAACTCAAGTCAATAGATGGAGAATCTAGACCCGATGAAAACTCGTTTCAAGAACCTAAATTATATCAAAATCTAGACCAGTTGAAGAACCCGTCTCAAGAACCCAGATTACAAGGAGGAACGCCACAAATGTTGTGATTTACTTTTGATAAGTTCAAAAGTTCAATAAAAAACAAGATGAGTAAACTCAACTCACAAATAAATTCGATATTGTCTAGCCTTTCAAATGAGGCTACAAAGAGTATTTAAACCAAAACCTAATTGAACCCTAGCCAAAATAAAGCCCTTTATCCCAAAAATACTCCTGATGAACAGTGCATCGCTATAGTATCACGGCTGCTACAGTAACTCGAGTTTTGAAACCCTAGTTCCTAAAATGTAACTTTCCAAATAAGCCCTTAGCCACAATACAAGGCTTTCCCAAAACCCTAGTTTATAAGAAATAAGACATACGTGAGCCATGCTTCCTCAAGCCCACTTATTCTAAACTAATAAAATAAATACTTTAATAAATTGAAAGCCTCCAATAACAATAGGTCATATCTCTTAGTCATGTCTTCCACAGTTTGAATCAAAGGGATCAATACTAGTTATACTTATTTTCAAACCCATCTTGAGTGTTAGGCTCTTGTCAGCTTCATCCCAAGTGAATTGCACCAATCCTTGCATTGCTTCCTTGATCTTTTTGGCTTTTGATCTTGTAATTGGCCCATCTGGAACTTGCAAAGGATCTTTAAGACTAGGCCCACCTTGGTTCCCATCATGCCCCCTCTCCTTAAAATGATTCAACCTCGAATCTCCACCTACATCAAAAGGAGAAAGATCAGAAACATTGAAAGTAGCAGAAACATTATACTCACCTGGAAGGTCCACTTTATATACATTGTCATTAATTTTCTCAAGAATTTGAAAAGGTCTATCTCCTCGAGGATGCAACTTAGTCATTCGATGGGTTGGAAATCTCTTTTTACGCATGTGAACCCAAACCCAATCTCCCGGTTCAAAAATGACACGCCGTCGCCCTTTATTGGCTTGGGAAGCAACCCTTTCATTCTTTTGGACAATTTGAAACCGTACCCTCTCATGAAGTGACTTCACCAACTCCGCCTTCTTTTACCCATCCAAGCTACTCCTGCCATCAACAGATAAATGCATCAAATCTAAAAGAGTAAGTAAATTAAAACCATAAACAATTTCAAAAGGAGAATATGAAGTAGTAATATGCATGGTCCTGTTATATGCAAACTCTATAAATGGCAAACAATCCTCCCAAAATTTTAAATTCTTATGATCAATAGTGCGTAAAAGCTGAGTTAAAGTCTTATTAACTACTTGAGTCTAACCATCAGTCTGCGAATGACATGTAGTGGAAAATAAGAGCTTAGTACCCAATTTCCCCCACAACACCTTCCAAAAGTAGCTAAGAAATTTAACATCCCTATCAAAAACAATACTCTTAGGTATACCCTGGAGTCGTACTATCTCCCTGAAAAACAAGTCAGCTATGTTTGTGGCATCATCTGTTTTATGGCATGGAATGAAATGTGTCACCTTACTAAATCTATCCACAACCACAAAAATAGAGTCTCTACCCCTTTTTGTCCTAGGCAGCCCCAAAACAAAGTCCATAGATATGTCTACCCATGGCTCACTAGGAATGGGTAAAGGTGTATACAATCCATGTGGTATAACCTTAGATTCGGCCTTTCTACATGTAATGCACGTGCCACAAATGCGGTTGACATCTCTCTTCATCTTAGGCCAAAAGAAATGTTCATGCAAAATATCTAAAGTTTTCTTGACACCAAAGTGTCCCATTAATCCCCCACCATATACCTCACACACTAATAATTCACGTATAGAATAACTTGGCACACAAAGTTTGCTTTCTTTAAACAAATAACCATCATGCTTGTAAAACTTACCAAATGCTACCTTATCACATGCCTTATACACATAAAAAAAGTCAGTGTCATCAGCATATATGTCTTTCACATATTCGAACCCAAGCATTTTTGCACTCATAGAAGTAAGAAGTACATACCTTCGAGATAAAGCATCAGCAACAATGTTCTCCTTACCTTGCTTGTAACGGATGACATATGGAAAAGTCTCAATGTATTCCATCCATCTAGCATGCCTTTTATTCAACTTACCTTGACTCTTGAAATGCTTCAATGATTCATGATCGGTGTGGATCACAAATTCCCTAGGCCACAGGTAATGTTGCCAAGTCTCTAATGCACGAATAAGAGCATAAAGCTCTTTGTCATAAGTAGGGTAATTCAGGGACGCCCCACTTAGCTTTTCACTGAAAAATGCTATGGGCCGCCTACCCTGCATCAAAACGGCTCCAATCCCTATTCCTGAGGTATCACATTCAATCTCAAACGTTTTGTTAAAATCAGGTAATGCTAACACAAGTGCAAAGCACAACGTTTCTTTAATAGTGGCAAAAGCAATCTCTTGATCAACCCCCTAATGAAACCCAACATTCTTTCTAATTACTTCAGTGAGTGGTACAGCAATGGTGCTAAAGTCTTTAACAAAATGCCGATAAAAGCTAGCTAAGCCATGAAAGCTTTTTACCTCAATGATGCTTTTTTGCGTTGGTCACTCCTTGATGGCCTTGACTTTCTCTTCATTCACCTCAATACCTTTTGTACTAACAACATAATCAAGAAAAATAACTTTTTCCATGCAAAAGGTACATTTCTTGAAATTAGCATATAATTTTTTACATCTTAACACATCAAACACGTATCTCAAATGCTCAATATGTTCATTTAAGTCCTTGTTGTATATTAGGATATCATCAAAGTACACAGCCACAAACTTGCCTATAAACGCACGTAGGACATGGTTCATTAATCTCATGAAAGTACTAGGCGCATATGTAAGTCCAAATGGCATAACCAACCATTCATAAAGCCCATACTTAGTCTTAAAAGCAGTCTTCCATTCATCACCCTCTTTCATTCTAATTTGATGGTACCCACTTTTAAGAACAATTTTACTGAAAATACATTTGCCATGCAATTCATCAAGCATATCATCTAATCTAGGAATGGGATGGCAATACTTTATCGTGATTTTGTTGACTGCCCTGCAATCAATGCACATCCTCCATGTCCCATACTTCTTTGGCACCAGTAGCACTGGTGCTGCACAAGGGCTCATACTCTCCCTCACATACCCATTGCTCATTAAATCTTCAACTTGCCTCTGAAGCTCATTTGTCTCCTCTGGATTACTCCTATAGGCTGGTCGATTTGGAAGAGCAGCTCCGGGAACAAAATCAATCTGGTGCTCAATGTCTCTAATAGGTGGCAACTCATTAGGCATCTCCTCTAGGAATATATCTTCAAACTTCTGCAACATAGAAACAGCCAAACTTGGAAGAGACTGGTTAGTTTCATCAACATCAAGATAAGACTCTTTATAGGCAAGAAAGATCATAGGGCGATCTGTGAAGAAAGCCTTCTTAACCTCACTCTTTCTTGCATAAAAACTCACTTTTGCCTTTCCTTTTCTCTCAGCAGACTCTCTTTCTTTTTTCTCTCGTGGCTCCACTCTTTTTTCTCTACTCTCAGCCACCTTTCTACTCTTTTTTTTTCACTCTTTCTTTTGTGCTCAATCTCTTTTTCACTCTTTTTTTTTATCTCTCATTTTCACTCTTTCTTTTTTTATCACTCTCATTTTCACTCTTTCTTTTTTGAACAACCTCACTTTTCAGTTTCAGTTGGTTCTCATAGACCTAGCTTGGAGTTAAAGGAGCAAGCTTGATTGTTTTGCCATTTTTTACAAAACTGTGCATGTTCTTAAACCCATCATGTGTCACCCTCATATCATACTGCCAGGGCCTCCCCAACAAAATATGACCAGCATGCATAAGCATAACATCACAAAGCACCTCATCCTGATACTTCCCAATTGAAAAAGTAACTAATACTTGTCTATCCACCATAACCTCTCCACAATCATTCAACCACTGCAATTTGTATGATCTAGAGTGTTTTAAGGTTGGTAAATTCAATTTCACAACCAAAGTAGTGCTAGCCACATTAGTACAACTCCCTCCATCAATGATCATACTACATACCTTATTGTTGACGTGGCATCTAGTATGAAAAATGTTCTCTCTGTTGCGCTGCATCATTCACCTTAATGTGTGTATTGAGAGCACGCCTGGCAACAAGAGACTCACCTGTCACGGGTTATACCACTCCATCATCATCACTAGCATCAACCAACTCGGGTACCTCATCACTATCATCCTCACTCTCAGTCATCACCTCCCCATTGTCACGCATAATCATCATCCACCTGTTTGGACATTGAGAAGCGATGTGCCCTGAACCCAAACACTTAAAGCATTTAATATCTCTATTCCGTGAAGGTTGAGATTCTACCTTGGGTTTGTTGCTAGTTCCCTCATCTTTTTCCCTAGGTGGTTTGGCCTTTCTCTTTACTTCAGCTGAATCATTCCTATCCCAATTTGATTTCTAAGTATTGCTAAAAACTGAAGTGTACCTAGCTGCCCCTTTTCTCTTTAATTTCCTCTCCACCTTCATAGCTATGTGCACCATGTCCTCTATCTCCACATAATGTTGCAATTCAATTACATTGGCTATGTCCCTATTCAGACCACTCAAAAATCTAGCCATGGTGGCCTCCCGGTCCTCCTCTATATTAACCCGTATCATCGCCACCTCCATCTTCTTATGGTAATCCTCCACACTTCTAGACCCTTGTGTAAGATTTTGGAGCTTTTGGTAAAGGTCCCTATAGTAGTGGCTAGGTACAAATCTTCGCCTCATGAGAGCTTTCAACTCTCTCCACGTCTCTACAGGCCATTCATAATTCCTCCTCCTATTGGTCACTAATTGATCCCACCAAATAATAGAATAATCAGTGAATTCAATTACCGCCAACTTCACTTTCTTCTCCTCAGAGTAATTATGACAATCAAACATCAACTCTATTTTTTTCTCCCACTCTAGATAAACCTTTGGGTCAGTTCTACCTTAGAAAGATGGTATTTTCATTTTGATTCTCCCAAGGTCTCTATCTACACCATCCCGACCCCCTAGGTTCCCCTTAAGTCGTCTTTCACGCCTAAATCTTCTATGTCTACCCGACCCAACTTCAGATTCTAAGTCTTCCTTATCCTCACCATCTCCTTCTTGCTGATACTCATTTTCAATCCTAGGCTCACGTCGTCTCCTATCTCTCCCACTTTGTAGATTTCTAATCACTGCTTCTTGATGATCCATCCTATCCCTCACTTCACCCAACACAAAGTTCAACCTCTCAAACTGTTGTTGCATGACTTGCAACACAAAGGATGAGTTATCTGCCATCCCCTTTGGTGATGAGTCACTTCTACGAGACATTGTAATGTGCTACACAAAAATAATATTAGTGGAAAACCTCACACACTCACTTACATGTTTACACTCGAATAATGGCACTCCGCTCGTGTTTCACTCTTAATTGACTTTCTCTCAATAATAGTCTCACATACTCTTACCTTTTACCTCAAGAGTTTTCCCACTCAAGTTCTTTAAGAACTAATTGAACTCAATCAAGAAAATGCAACCTTGTTTTATCCCAACTAGTAATTAGATCTAGGAGACAAGAACAAGAAAAACACGAAAGGAATAAACAACGACACAATAATCAAGGAAATTAAAAAATGAAAGAGTAACTATAAGACAATATACCAACTCTAATGATGTATGCAGCCTCTTTGATGATAAGGCTAAAAAAAATTCAGATTTTCAATACTCTCACTTTTTTTTTGGACGATTTTTTTTTTCTTTTCCTTTCTTTTCTTTTCTTTTCAACAACTGAAATGATCACAATCAAAGGAATAAACAATTGACAAAACCCTAACCAAGAACAAGGCAACCCAAATCAAATAACAAGGTAACCTTAATGAAAGAATAAAGAAACCCTAGAAAATAATGAGAAATTCAACAGCCCTATGATGAAAGAGATTTCAGAACTTTTTTTTTTTTTTATAAGTAATGCAAGAATTAAAAGATAGAATTAGACCTGATTGGAAACCGAGCTCTGAATACCAAATGATTTGAACCCGCAGGAAGAGAATCCCTTGAACCCACAATCAATTTGAAAACACACCCAAGAAAGCCAAACTCAAGTCAATAGATGGAGAATCTAAACCTGATGAGAACTCGTTTCAAGAACCTAGATTATATCAAAATCTAGACCCATTGAAAAACCCGTCTCAAGAACCCAGATTACAAGGAGGAACGCCACAAAAGTTGTGATTTGCCTTTGATAAATTCAAAAGTTCAATCAAGAATAAGATGAGTAAACTCAACTCACAAATAAATTCAATATTGTCTAGCCTTTCAAATGAGGCTACAAAGAGTATTTAAACCGAAACCTAATTGAACTCTAGCCAAAATAAAGTCATTTGTCCCAAAAATACTCCTGATGAATAGTGCATCGCCACAGTACTGCAGCTGCTACAGTAACTTAAGTTTTGAAACCCTAGTTCCTAAAATGTAACTTTCCAAATAAGCCCTTAGCCACAATATAAGGCCTTCCCAAAACTCTAGTTCATAAGAAATAAGACATACGTGGGCCAAGCTTCCTCAAGCCCACTTATTCTAAACTAATAAAATAAATACTTTAATAAATTAAAAGCCTTCAATAATAATAGGTCCTATCTCTAAGTCATATCTTCCACAGTTTGAATCAAATGGATCAATTCTGGTTCTACTTCTTTCAAGCCCATCTTGAGTGTTGGGCTCTTGCCAGCTTCATTCCAAGTGAATTGCACCAATCCTTACATTACTTCCTTGATCTTTTTAGCTCTTAATCTTGTAATTGGCCCATCTGGAACTTACAAAGGATCTTTAAGACTAGACCTACGTTGGTTCCTATCAGGTTCTTTACAGATTTGTATGCTACTTCTAATCCATTGGGACAATCTCACTGTCTTGAATCCATGCCAAAGTTGGTCACATAGGAAATGAATCATAATTTGATTAGAAAGTTTGAATATACAGAAATACAAGAGGCTATCTTGAGCATGCATTCTATGAGTTCTCTAGGACCAGATGGATTTTCAGCTGGCTTCTTTCAACAACATTGGGAAACATTAGGGAAAGAGTTATGTGAAACAGTCATGAATGCTCTCAATACCAACAGTTGGGACAACTCCATCAATGAACCTCACATAGTCTTAATCCCGAAGATAGAGAATCCCTCAACAATTTCTGAATTCAAACCAATAAGCCTGTGCAATGTGATGTATAAGGTGATGGCAAAGGTCTTAGCTAATAGATTGAAGAAAATATTGACAACCATCATTTAACCAAATCAAAGTGGTTTTGTACAAGGAAGACTTATAGTAGATAATGTGATTGATGCATTTGAAGCACTGCACTCAATGAAATGTAGAATGAAAGGGTCTAAAGGTTATATGCCTCTAAAGATGGATATGAGTAAGGCATATAACATATTGGAGTGGTCCTTTATAAATAGTACAATGGAAAAGATGGGTTTCAATAGTAAATGGATTGAGCTTATTATCAAATGTGTATCCATTGTTACATAGTCACTATTAATTAATGGAACCCTACAACCACCTTTCATACCATCGAGAGGAATTAGATAAGGAGATCTTCTATCACGCTATCTATTCATCATATGCTCAGAGGCATTAACTCAAATGCTCAACAAAGCTGAAAAAACAAAGCAACTTAATAGTCTTCAAATAGGTAGAAGGAAAATACATATCAGTAATCTGTTCTTTGCATATGATTGTTTAATTTTCTGCCAAGCTACATACAAGGAATGGAGGAGAATGATGGATCTTATAGGTCATTATGAGGCAACATCAAGTCAGAAATTGAACAAAGACAAATCTGCCATATTTTTTAGTCAAAACACCTACTCAACAGTGAGGGATAGCATAACAAGCATAGCAGGGGTCAGAGCAACAAATTCTTGTGAGAAATACCTGGGACTTCTAGCATTGATAGGGAGATTAAGGACTAAAGAATTCAAATCAATTAAATCAGTGCAAAAATTGGAAATTGGAAACAGAAATTTCTATTACAAGTAGGAAGAGAAATTATGTTAAAAGCTGTTATTCAAGCCATTCCCTCGTATGCTATGAGAGTGTTGAAACTTCCTAAAGAATTGTTGAAACAAATGAACAAGATGATGAGAGGTTATTGGTGGGAACAAGCAAACCAAGAGAAGAAAATGAATTGGTTAAGCTGGGATCAAATGGGGAAATCCAAAGGTAAAGCGTGGCTAGGCTTCAGAGAATTTGAAAACTTCAACATTGCTTTGCTAGCTAAGCAAGGCTAGAGGATACTAACATACCCAAATTCTCTTGTTTCTCGAGTTCTACAGTTCAAATGCTTTCCTAGATCTGAATTCCTAACTGTAAAGATGGGAAGTAATCCATCATTCATATGGAGAAGTATACTAGCTGCTAGAGATTTGCTTCAAGAATGGATCAGTAGGAGAATAGGCAATGGGAAATCAGTAATAGTCTGGCAAGACTCATGGTTACATCAACCTTCATCCTACAAACCTTAATCTGGCAGAAATATATTGGGGACTGAGGCCAAGGTGGAGTTACTCATTCAGCCAGAAACCAAGGAATGGAAATAATCCTTTAATTCAAGCAGTGTTTAACAAAGAGGAAGCATAACTCATTAGACAAATCCCAATCAATCAAAACAATCAGCAATATAGAATGATATGGAGAGGTAATGCAGATGGGAATTTCACAGTAAGAAGTGAATATCATTTATTATGGGTGATGCAAGACAGAGATAAAGGACAAAACTCCAACAACATTGAACACAAAGAAGGTTAGACCAAAATTTGGAAACTTAACATAACTCCAACAGTAAAGAATTTTCTTTGGAGAGCATGTAGAAACATTTTGCCCACCAAATTCAACTTGCACAAAAGAAAGATCCTAGATGATCCCAACTGCCCTATGTGTCTCAAGGAGCCAAAAACTATAGAACATTTCGTTTGCGAATGTATATCAGCCAATGACATATTGAGTCAATGTTCCAGAAAATTTCAAAAAAGCATGTGATGCTACAAGAATGTGAAGGAGCTGGTGTAAGATATGTTCAACAAACTCGAAATGGAAGAAATGCAGGAATTGCCATGAATTCTCTGGAACATATGGTGGAGAAGGAATGAGCTTGTGTTCAAGAATACTGTCATAAACCATAAGTCAGTGCTTCTCAGAGTTAATCAGATGAGGTTGGATATAAATTCTATACAAATGACACAAAATCGGAATAATGTAGTAGACAATAGAAGGTCAGTAACATGGTAGTCTCCTCCTCAAGGCTTTTGTAAAATCAACTGAGATGTAGCAGTTGATAAAAGACAGTGTATAATAGGAACAAGTGTTGCTGTGAAAGATGAAGAAGACAATGTTTTGGCAACCTTGAGGAAAAAATAGACATTAATACCTGACCCTTTATTAGCACAAGCAATTGCAGCCTATGGCCCTATATAGTAGTCGGTTTTGGACTCGAACTAGTTATGAGAAAAGTGATCCTAGAAGGGGACTCAAAGATAATTGTTGATAATCTCAAATTGAACAAGAAAGGGTCTTACTTTGGGATGATTATTTCTGATATTCAAGACAGAATGAGCAACTTTGAAGCATGCAAAGTTTGTCATGTTAATCGAGAATGTAATTCTGTAACTCAAATCTAGGAAAAAATGTATTACATGTAACTGACTATATTGTAGAATTGGAGGAAACTCTAATTTTTTTTTTTATTTTTTGCAAACCATGTAACATGAAATGGTATCAATGAAGGAAAATGTTTATCCAAAAAAAAAAAAAAAGTATAGTTAAAGCTATTTTATTTTTATTGGAGTTTTATTTATTTTATATTTAATAAAATAATTATTTTTTATCTTATTTTTTTATATATAATATATTTTTAATTGGTTTCATATATTATTATGTTAAATAAACACTAGTTATTGAAAATTGAAAATATATGGGGTATAAAATAAATTTAAACAATACATTTCATAATATATATTGTGAAATAAGGATATTTTTATAAAATAATATGATTTTAGTAAGATATTTTTTAAAATTATCTTTATTTTTATAATATTTCTGTGTAAATTATAAAGTATTGCGAAAAGTAGGTGGATTTATTTTTTTAAAAATTTAAGATAATTTTTTTGAGGAAATATAGAACGAGAACGAGAATGCCAACCCTAACCCTAGCTGCGGCTCCACCGGCCCCTATAAAAGCCAACTCATTTGCTTCACGGCCTCCTTGTTCAGCTACGAGGGTTTTCTGAAGCAGATCAGACCTCAGGTTGTCGCCATGGTACTCTCTCTCTCCCACCGTGTCTCTCTCCATTGTTTGTGTTGACAAGCCATATATATCTGCGATCTAATTCTTCTTCTTATTTCTTGCTTCGTATCGATTTAATGTTCACTTCTAGCTAAGTGGTTACTCGATTTTTCTATTTTATAGTTCGCGCATCCATATACGTTGTGTTTGCTTGCTTTGGAAACTTGGGAAAATGAAATAAATCCGGAATTTTGTTTTCGGGCTCTTCGAAATTTTTAGGACTCGAGAAAAATGAAGACTGCCTTTTAAGCATATCAAATCACAACCTGATATTGCTCCTTGTCTGCAGCCAATAGTAATTTGGATGTTTGTATACTCTACTATTAAACAAAATTGTTTGCAGTTTATGGTATTGCAGTCAGTATCACTGGTTTGTGAGGAGAGATTATCTAACATACATGCACATGGCACCTTACTTTGATGTCATTTTAGTATCTGCGAACAGTTCGATATATCGCTTTGTTTACTTCCTGGGAATTCCTAATGAATGGTAGGAACCCGAGAACTGATTCTCTACTTGGATGACGTTTTCTAGTGACTTTTTAATTGTTCTTTTTAACAATGACATTAACTATAGTTTGGGACGATGGCTGTTTAATATCTTTGTGCCGATGTGCTATAAAAGTACGGTTTGCTGTCTTTGAACGCTGCATTCAGAACTCTTATCGTGTTAGAAATGAAAATGGAAAGAATGTTACCGGTATATTTCTCATATTTGCCAATTAATTGAAGTCATCAGTTCTTCCTGTGCCTACTTCTGAAATTGTGGGCACTTTTATAGATGCCTGATGTTATGATCATAAAATGTGGAAATCCATTTCTTGCGGCATGGCCTTTCGTCCGTGGACTTCTTCCATTTGTGGGTAGAGTTACACAAGCCTAAGATATTTGATGATTGCTTGAATTTTATTTAGAAGTTGAAAAGGCCTCAATGCATATTGTAACCTTGAGTCCAGGAGATTTAGTGTGGATTTATTAATGATGGTTTTCAGTAAGCTCACAGATGATATGTTTGGATTTATATACTCCCTAGTATGCTCTTTCATGTTTCCTTGAGTATGCATTGCATATAATGTAGCTGTACCTTTGCAGGTTTCTCTGATTGATATTTGCTAGCTATAACTAAAATGCAAGTAATAATGGAGAATGATAGCATCTTCTATTATTTCCCATAGCTTATGTGCTTCCTTTACTTGTAACCCTTGTAATTATTAGGTGGAGGGTGTGGTTGTGTTCCAATATAAGTGAGTTCGTATTCAATTCTCTGCCTGCTCATGTGTCTAACGTACCATTAAAAAGCTCCTACTATTAGTTTTGAAAGCATTTTGTTGATTTAAGGAAGGAGATGGCTTCTTGAAATCTCGAGTTTTGGCAATTAAACCCCTATGCTAAAGTTTTGAGCATTTAAGAGACCTATTCAGGAATGAAGTTTGGCCAGGATGAACATATCAAAAAGTCATTCCAGGATGAGATGTAGTTTAGGTGGATAGGTTTTGAACATAGCAAGTGCAATATTGTATTTTAGAAGAAGAATCCCAGGATTAGTCGGGATGATGTTCTTGGACACCTGGTGCCAAATAAAAATAAAAAAAAAAAAATTTAGAAGAAGAATGTCAGGAGGAATCCTTGGGGTATACTCTGGTTGTTGGTTGAAATATTTGACTTGACATAAAAGGCTTATGCAAACTGTTAAATGAATGACTGTTAAAGATTAAATAAAAGGACAGAGAGCACCAGATAATTGGCCAAATGTAGTGGGTAGTGTGAAAATGGTGATATTGCAGACGCGTCGAATTTGTGAGGCTTACTTGAACAAAATTATGTTGGAAGCTGGTGGATGGTATCTCTCTACGTTCACACTGCTGGTCATGTTGGAGAGGATTCAGATTTAGTTTGTATAATGTTTTAACATGATGGATGTGATCTTGCTCTGATATCAGTTATTCATTCTTTAATGCCTGTCTTCTGTTTTGTTTATTTTCTTTTGCCCTTGGAATGCAGGTGAACGTACCTAAGACAAAGAAAACATATTGCAAGAGCAAGGAGTGCAGGAAGCACACCTTGCATAAGGTTACACAGTACAAGAAGGGCAAGGATAGTCTTGCTGTTCAGGGTAAGCGCCGCTATGACCGCAAGCAATCTGGTTATGGAGGACAGACCAAGCCCGTCTTCCACAAAAAGGTCTGAAAATAATGTTCACTTGTTTAGACTGTGTGAATCAATGCACAGCACAAAAAGATTTAAATCTAGAATTATTCTGATAGCTGTCAGGAGATAAATTGAATTCTAGTTTCAGTCATCTTGTTAATACAAAAGGTAGGGTAATAGCATGTTTGATATCGACTTCATTTTCCCTTCACTTTTTCTAAACAGGCCAAGACTACCAAGAAGATTGTGCTGAGGTTGCAGTGCCAGGGTTGCAAGCATGTTTCCCAGCACCCAATTAAGGTTAGTTTACTACATGGTTCTTTGGCTTCCCTGTTCCTTGCTTTATGCGAAGGCATGATATTATTGACTGCATTTGCAGAGGTGCAAGCATTTTGAGATTGGTGGAGACAAGAAGGGGAAGGGGACATCTCTTTTCTAAATGCAAATTTTTTCGGTCTTATTGTATGCTGTTTTGCTTTTCTACCTTGTTGGAGCTTGAAAGCTAAAATATCGGATTATTTTTAGTTTTGTTAGTCTAATAGCGCCTTGAAGCTAAACATAAACGCATATGATATTTGGCGTGGTTAGAGATTAAAGCTGATACTCATCTTTGCTGGTGTGGTTACCATTTCATGTGTCATACCAGACGCAGTTAGATTAGTTTTCTGATCCTTGGTTTGTCAATTTACATCGTAACGTATGGTTTGGTGCGAGACCCATAATTGCCATTTTTGGACAATGAGATGAGAAAATTCAAAACCTTGATAAATGTTTATGAATGGTTGTAAGATAAGTTTGAAATTAGGATGAATGGTAAAAATAATTTTTTTTAATATGATAATAATTTCAAATAATTTAAGAAAAGAAAACGTGAGAATTTGGTGGCAATCGTGGCTGGCACTGTCTGGCCCTGCCATGGGGCGACCCTGATTGGTCCCCGAGGGGCCCTCTGGCTGCCATGGTGTGGTCCAGATCAGAGTGACTAGCCTTCACAGCACGGCCCAGATCGGTCTGCCCGTGGTGGCTACTGTCTTTAGCTGCTACTGGTGGTCTGGGCTGTTTAGATGTAAGATCAACTGAGATTGGCGAGAATTGCTAGTATAGTCGTCGAGAGAAATCTTGAATATAGGTTGCGTTGGCTTCTTTCTAGTCTTTCGACATCTTTATCGCAAGTATGACATCCTACTGCGAGGGAAGACAGGCCAAAGAATAAAGAAGAAACAGAACAATATTTGAAGAATGAATCACTTAAAGCAAGAGAAAAACTACCCCTCTAGTTCTTGTGCGTCCCCAAGTGCCGAACTTAGCAAGGCCACAATGCGGAGCTAGAGTGAGTAGCCTGAAGGAGAGGCATAGTGTGTCAGAGGAACAAATGGGGGGGAGTTGGAGAAGAAGAGCTTGCACGACGAGTTGTGCAACCTCGTTGATAAATATGAGGAGATAGTAAAAAAGATGGGGGGATTGTCCACGGTTGAGCAGCTGATTGTCCTTAGTCAAGTAGCTGCTCAACCGCACAGACCTGCCCTATATTGCAAAGGTGATGGTCATACCACTTCCACCGAAACTCAAAGTCCTATAGATAGAGATCTACGATAGATCTTGGGACCCAGTTGATCACTTGGAAAATTTTTTAGGCACACATGACTCTTCATAGGTTCCCTGGAAAAATAGCTTGTCGAACCTTCTCGTTGACATTGAAGGGCATGGTGCCAGGCTAGTTTGGAGCACTATGACCAGGGTCAATTAACAACTTTGAAGAGTTAGCCAAACAGTTTCTAATATAGTTCATGGCCAGTAGAAGGAGTTGATGGCCTGTGGTGTATCTTCTAACCATCAAGCAAAAGGAGAAATAAAGCTTGAAGGCATACCTTACCCGATCTAATAATGAGAGGCTGACCATCGATGACCAGGATGAGAAGATAATACTGGCCGCAATTCTAGAAGGCGTGTGGTCCAGAAGCCCATTCTTGGTTGAATTGGCGCGAAAGACTTAACCAAATTTGAGAGAATTCATGGGCAGAGTTAATGATTTTGTCAATGTAGAAGATACCTTGCAGGCCCTCATCAAACTAAGAAAAGGTGAGATGAAGGCACAAAGCAAGAATTCCAGCAGAACGGGGAGAACAAAGGGCTAGCCTAAGCTCACAAGAGAGAATGCAGGAGAGACAAGCGCCCCCTCACAAACATGGCACTAGACTAATCCACAACAACCTGAATGTATAGCCAAAGGAAGGGTCCTCGGGAAAGGAGGAGTCAGGGTAGGCAAGAAAGGGGTTAACGCTTTTGCAAGTATCATTAATCGGGCACTCATTGGATAGAAGATTGCTACATGATGAAAAAGATGGTGTTCGAGCTAACAGGAAGCGGCGAGTTAGAACAGATGCTTGCCAAGCATGTAACTAAGGCAAGGAGCGGAGCGAGAATGAAATACTCGGCAAAGCAATAGTCCAATAAGGCGATGGCCAGCAAGAGAATATGGCCATGATGCCCTTTGTCGAAATCTGAATCACGATGAAGCATCCTTGGGAGAGATCCGTATTATAGTTGGGGGATTCGCTGGAGGCGGCAAGTCCACCTCTAGCAGGAGCACATGCTTGTAGGGCAAGAAATGAAGAAGTTTATATGGTGGATAGGCCACCCAAACATCCGTGGTGCATAAATGTGGCAACCATCTCCTTTGGGGTAGAGGATTGTGAGGGGTCTTATACCAACACGATGATGCACTAGTAGTGACACTCTTGGTCTCCAGCTACACCACTAGACGAATTTTTGTCGACAACGGAAACTCCTAGACATCCTATTCTAGGAGGCCTTCTTAGGATAGGCATCAACCCCAGCAGTATACAAGCTTCACCCACCCCGTTGAGGGGGTTCTCCAGTGACACAATTTAACATGTGGGCACCATAACCCTACCTGTTACAGTAGGAAAAGGAATATGCACAGCAACCATGATTAGGGGTGTAACGGGTCCTGTCCGGTCTGGTTTTGGACAAAATTTAGGATAGAACCAGTATATACCGGTTTTCCAAAATCGATTACGCATCGGTTATCTTCCTAAACCGGTATTTCCGGTTTTACCGGTTTCTGGTCCAATCCGGTTTTTCAATTTTTTTAAAATATAAGTTTGACAGTTTGTCATTAAAAATATGTTTTAAAAAAATTAAAAAATCTGTTTTATACTTTTATTAAAAAAATCTACTTCACTAAAATAAATCTATTTTTCTAAAGCCAAGTACTATATTAGTATTAGTTATAGTGATTTAGTATTACTGTATTAGTATAACTATAACTATGTCTATATTAGACTATTAGTATTAGTTATATATTAATATTAGTTATAGTGATTTAGTATAACTATATTAGTATAAGTATAACTATAGTCTATATTAGTATAACTACTAATGTCCTATGTATTTATCAAAATTTAGTAATAATATTTGAGTGATTTTCTTTCTTTTTATATATTATACATAAAACTTATATATAAAAAATATTTTGTATAATATTATTTTTGTATAAAACTTATATATATAATTTTTTTTTTCAATCGGTCCGGTTTGGTCTCAAAAACGACGGAACCGGATCGGATCTGGCTGGTTTGTGTAAGTAAAGAGCCGATTCCAGACCAAGAAACTAGAAAACCGGTCCAACTGGTCTGGTCTGGTCTAGTTCGGACCGATTTTTCAGTTCAAACTCCTAACCACGATGACTGACTTCTTGGTGGTAGAAGTCCAATCATCCTATAATGTCATATTGGGGTGTTTGACCCTAAAAAACCTCAAAGCTGTCACATCTACCTATCACCTCAAGATAAAGTTTCTCACAGAAGCAGGAATAGGGTAAGTACGAGACGAGCAAGCCCTGGCTCGAGAGTGCTACATGCAAGAGCTTAAGGCAGGTGGACTTGATATTCACACAGTCAAAGACCACGCCCAAGAAAAGCCACTACCCCCCACCTTCAGTTTTATTTAATCATGACATGGAGACACGGGACTAGGAGAACCTACAACAGGCAGGGGTGAATAAACCATTGGAGCTAGTGACGCTACATCCAGGGCGGCCAGATGCCACAACATGGGTAGGCACAAGACTCCCCTTAGACATTAGGAAGGCCTTAAAGCAACTCTTGGTTGAACACTGGGACATGTTTACATGGAACCATGAAGACATGCCCGATATCGACAACGCATTCATTGAACAAATACTGTGTATTGACCCCACCTGTAAAAAGGTCTGCCAAAAGAAAAGGTAGTTCAACATGAAGAAGTACACGACCGTAGCCAAGGAAGTGGACTACCCCCTTGTTGCAAGATTCATTAGAGAGGCTCGCTATCCCTAGTGGTTGTCCAACGTCGTCCTAGTCAAGAAAGCAAACGGGAAGTAGAGAATATGTGTAGACTTCACCGACTTAAACAAAGCATGTCTGAAGGATAATTTCCTGTTACCATGAATCGATGTTATCGTCGACTCCATTGCGGGTCATTGAAAGTTAAGTTTTATGGACGCCTACTCAAGGTACAATCAAATTCACATGAATCTAGCGGATGAGGAAAAGACACCATTCATAACAGATCGGGGGCTATAATCCTATCAAGTCACGCCCTTTGGCTTGAAGAAAACCAAAGCAACCTATTAGAGGCTCGTGAACCGAATGTTCAAAAAACAGATTGGCAGACCAGAAGTCTATGTCGATGACTTGCTGGTGAAGAGCAAGGAACCTGCCCACATTTGGCAGATTTGAGAGAATCTTTCGTAGAACTATGCCAATACAAGATGAAGTTAAATCCAGCAAAATGTGCTTTCGGCGTGGGTTCAGAGAAGTTTTTAGGTTTTATAGTGTCCGAGAGAGGAATTGAGGCCAACACTGAAAAGATTAGCGTAATCATGAACATGAACCCATCATGGAATAGGCGAGACCTAGTGGTTGGTAGGTAGGGTAGCTACCTTAAACATGTTTGTGTCTAGATCCACGTACAAATGCATGCTATATTTTAGAGTTCTATGCAAGGTGCATCCCTAGAATGATGAGTGTGATCGAGCAGTCCAAGAGTTGAAGTAATGCCTGTCCAGCTCATCGTTGCTAAAGCAACTCAACCAGGGGAACACACTCTATGTGTACTTGGTAGTGTCATCTGATGCTATGTCGGCATCCTGGTTAAAGAAGAAGGAGCTGGCCAAATGCCAGTATACTATACAAGTCGCACCCTATAGGGCACAGAGTCTAGATACCCTTGAATTGGGATGTTGGAATTCTTTTTAATAACAGCTGTCAAGTGACTACGACCATGTTTCCAAGCCGACCCTGTTAGAGTCCTGACACAGAGCCCTCTAAGAAAGATATTGTAGAAACCGGACGCCTCTCGGCAACTGACGAGGTTGTCAATCGAACTTAGTGAGTTCAACATAGACTACTTACTAAGAGGCTCAATAAAGGGGCAAGCCTTGGCAAATTTTATTGCAAAGTTCACTGTCTTTCCTCAGGAAGTGGCAACCTCCCCGGTCGGGAAACCTTGGTAGATCTTTGTTGATGACTTTTCTTATCGTACTGGTGGGCAAGTAGGAATCCACATAATCTGCGGCTCGGGGTAGGAACATCATCACATGGCAAAGCTGACCTTCAAAATCACTGACAATGAAGCTGAATACGAAGCCTTGATAGCATGGCTCTCCAGAGCGGAGACACTAGCGGCAACCAAAGTTGAGGTGAAAGCAAATTCCCAAGTGGTTGTTAACTAGGTGCTAGGGGCATAAGCCGCCAAGGGTGAGAAATTAAAGAAATATCTACAGCGAATCCGAGAAAGTCGCGATTGATTCT
Source organism: Pterocarya stenoptera (assembly GCA_003123785.1). Taxonomy (NCBI): domain Eukaryota; kingdom Viridiplantae; phylum Streptophyta; class Magnoliopsida; order Fagales; family Juglandaceae; genus Pterocarya; species Pterocarya stenoptera. Next base: position 77,554 of record QEOT01000902.1, on the reverse strand, counting down.
TTCATTTTAGTATTGCTCTTCCCTTCCCTCCTGGGAAAGGAAGAGTGAAGTTTGTAGTTGTTGCCGTAAATTATTTCACCAAGTGGGAGGAGGCGGAGCCCCAGCGACGATCACGATGAGACGTGTCACCAAGTTCTTATGGAAGAATGCTGTTTGCCGATTCGGAATCCCCCAAAACATCACTTCAGACAACAAAAAGCAATTCAACTCAAAGCATTATTGGGAATGTTGCACAAAGCTGAAGATCCAGGTCCAATACTCGTCCCCAGGACACCCCAGGCCAATGGATAAGTGGAGGCAATGAACAAGTCCCTACAAGGGACTTTGAAGAAAAAGCTCACAGACAGAAATGGGGAGTAGGTAGAGAAGCTCCCAGGGTTCTTGTAGGCTTACAAAACCATGATAAAAATCCCAACAGGAGAAACCCCGTTCACCTTAGCGCATGAGATTGAAGCTGTAGCCCCAGTAGAGATTGGATTACCCATTTACCGTACTCTCCACTTAAACCAATTGCAAAATGATAGAGCACTAGAAGAACACCTTGACCTCTTAGATGAAGAGAGGGAACAAGCTGAGATTCATGTGATCCTTAATAAGAGAAGGATGAAACGCTACTTCAACAAAAGAGTTAAGTCTAGGACATTGTGACCTAGTGCTAAAAGAGATGGGAGTAACTACGCAGGAGGAGGGAAAACTTGGCCCCCTTTGGGAAAGACCATACGTGGTAGTCACCAACGACCGACTGGGCACATATCATTTAAGAGATACCAAGGAAAAGAACTGTAGCACCCATGGAATGACGAGCATCTAAAGAAGTTTTATCCTTGATTTTGTATATTTTGACAATAAAGAAAGTTGAAAAAAAGTGATTATTTCCCCTCACTCTCACCCGTCAACATGGAGGAAACGACCACCAAAGTTGAGTGCAAAGACTCAAGGTGAGGAAACGGGCATGTAAGTCAAAAGACTCCGTGACCATTGACCACCAAAGTTGAGTCCAAAGACTTATGGTGGAAAAACAGGCGCACAAGTCAAAAGATTCCACGACTTTCAACCACCAAAGTCAAGTGCAAATACTCGTGGTGATAACACGGGTGTGCAAGTCAAAAGACTCCGTGTGGTGCCCTCAGCCCGCACTAATTGGACGGTGATTGAAACGCTTGGACATGCAACACATGGCTGTATAACCCTCGTACATGACAGGTAAGATGTAATACACCTATGTATACTAGCAATATGTAATAAATTGCAGCGGAACAAGTCATTTAAAAATTGTACCAGAATAAACTAATATCCCAACTTCTTCATTTATAACTTTAAATCACACTTCTTAGCAATGGAGTATTAAGCTCTCTGTTTACACTTTAACATAATAAGTATTGTATAAAAGGACCTTAACAAAGAAATCATTAAAGCATCCATCTATTCTCAGCTATCTCCAAGTAGGTCATGACTAAATCCGTTTTTTCTCTGAGTTGAGCACATCCTTAGCCTTGATTATCATCATGACTCGTTACTCCTAGTCCTATTACAACTTCTAGCATTCCGGGTGGGGAATGGTAGTGGAAACTACCACAATGAGATTTTGAGAAATCTCAACAAGTAAACACGCAACATACAATAGTTAACACAAGCATACAAGAGGTATTTCATGAAATGCGTACATGGATATCTACTTGACATATGACTTGACCAGAACTTGACTTACGCATTTGACCATTTTCAAAAGACTTGTAACAGAGACTTTAACATTTTCAGAAAACTTCTTTAACTTTCTTTTTCATGTTGATCTTAATCAGAACTTGCCTTATTAGAACATATCACAAGATTTGCATCGAGTGATCCTTATCATAGCACGAAATTTTCATCAAGTGATCCTTATCTTATGAGCTCTTATTCTTGTTCATAGGGTGGACTCAACATAGTTCCCCTTTGTACCGTGTGTTTCTGCTAGTTACCACACCATCAACGGTTTGTGCACCATGATGAATACGTTATAAACAGAGATTTATATTAACTTGACCTTACTTTGTCGGGTTACATGCCTTATGCACCCACTAGCATTAGGGGCTTCCTCGCTCCAACATTCTTTAAAAAGAATCCATTTGAGACTCGTTGACTGTTCTTCACCGACTCAGGGGTTACCACTCCATTCTTAAGCACTCTAAAGTGGACAGAGAAGTTTCACTAAGACAATACCCCATCCTAACACTTACGGTTGTGATAAAATTTTTAAACTCTTCTCTTTGAAAACATGAAAATATTTTTTCTCAAATACATGTGACATGAGACTTAAGACATGTGTACTTACACTTGACGTATGACATATGAAATGTCGTGCATGAAATAACCAAGCATAACATGTTTAATTCATAGCATGATCACATAAATCATATGAGATATCAAAACACATACATGGAAATATGAAAAAGGGCCTTGGTTGAAACATGTAGGTGCAAAAATATGAAAAATCATCATTTGAACATGCTTCTTCTTCATACATATTTGTTTAGAAATCAAGGCATAACGAATCGAAACATGAAATCATGGCATTTGGCCAAGATCCGAAACTTCCAAGACATGGCATAGCCTAGTCATCAAATATCACAAATTAATAACAAAGTTTTCCTTAGAAACGAAATATGCTAAGGATATTCTTGCCATTTTTATCTTAAAACCGAATCATACGCTTCATGTAATATTCATATTCTAAGATCATATAAGTATATTCAAATAAACAAATAAGAAATAGCAAACAAAGAAAACATAACAATGAAAGGATTTACACAAATATATACAATTATTAACTAAAAGTAAGTTTAGTGTATACTTACAAACGTTTTCTTGTTTACAAATAGTGTCGAAAAATCTTGAAGAGGAGGCTCATTTTACACTGTTCTAACCAACAACTCTCGGTTTTCACCATTGTAATGTGTTAGGCTCTTGATTCGAAAATGGTGTAGCTAGAGATTTGGGTGTGTACATGAATAGAAAGGAAAAGAAGAGAATAGGGTGAGAATTTTGTGTAAAACCTCAAATTAGAAGATGAAGGGTGTTTTTATACTAAAAATAGCCCAAACTCTATTTCTTCTTGCTTCAGCTTTATTGCCAAATGGATGACCTTAAATTTTTGGCTATTGCATGTTGTACAAGTGGCATATGGAAGGTCTGCATGTTGGACAAGTGGAGCATTTTCTAATGCATGTAGGACAAGTGGCACATTTTTTATGCATGTGGGACAAGTGTTGCCTTTAGTAGCGCCTTTGCTAGGCTATAGGGAACACAAAAGTATTCTTGAAAAGAATAATCTTGCCAAATGGCATGATTCCTTGGAAATTTAAAATATCCCTCATCCTTACTTTTCTTAGTAAGAATATCATTGCATGAGCACCATGTGTCAAAGCCCCTCATTTGTCTCTCATTGGGAAATCCAAAAGATCCTCTGCATGAGAGATATGTGGCATGGCATCTTGTCAAAATTCGAAATCCTAAAAGGCTCCTTGGGTAAGCTCTCCCATATGGTCCAGATTCAATAAATCTTTAAGGCAAAATTGCCATTTGATAAATCCTAACCCTAGGCTTAAACTTTGTAGACTTGTGCGTGCTTGCCAAGTGGCAAAAGGCATGTAGGATGTGGGTGCGTGTTCTCCATGCGTCCTACCCTTTTCCCATGTGTCTTTTCAATTTCCCATGTGTATCTTCCTTTTTCGATGTGTCTTTTCCTCTACTTATGCATGAATGACAAATGGCAAAATGTCAGGAAATGACTTGGGTGGGCGTGTGACTTAGGGATCTGAAAGTCTCTTAGTGTTCTAATGTAAATCCTCTAGAAAATCTCACATTTGTCTTCCCTATGCAAAATCCTCTTGGAACTCTTCACTAAAAACAAGTGGCCTGAGGTGGAGGTGCTTGGGAAGGTGAGTGGCGTGCACAACTCCTAGGAACTCACAAAAATCTTGTTGGTGCTTGTATAGTTTATTGGGCCCAAAACCATGTCCCCTCATTTTCCTCATCCACTTTTACATCCAGGTTCAACGTATCTAGATGTGAGGTGCGCATGTGAGACATGTGGCATGTGGGTAGGTGCAATAGGCATGTGCCCTAGGTGTGTGCCAAACCCTACATCCTCCTCCATCTCCTTAACTTCTTCTAGAAACTTTCAAGCATGTTTGCCAAGTGGCATCAATGTGCTAACCTAGTTGCTTCTTCCTTAGGTTCCACTTCCCCATGCAATCTATTTTGGAACTTCAAACTCACGCCAAGTGGCATGGTGTAGGCATATGGGTGTGTTGGCCAAAGAGCTCATCTCTTTCCAAGAAGATCTTCCTTTTACCAATGTCTTGGATATTGTGTGATTGGTCATTGTGGGTGGAAAAATGCACAAATCCCCTTTGCCCTTGACATCCACCTCAAGTGTGCCCTTCACAAGATTCTTCTAAAATCCTCATAGGCGTGTAGGTCCTTCTCTTCCCAAGCAAGATCTTTCCATTTCCCAAGACAAAACTCTTCCCCTTTCATTTGCATGCATGCCACTTGGCCAACTCTTCTAGAAACAAAATCCTCCATTGCTTCTTCCACTTTGCTTCTAGAAATCCAATGCATGCTTGACAACTGGCACCATTGCCTTTTCCCAAAGTTCCAAATGAGAAGTGCTTTTCCTAAAATGAGCAAAAACTCTCTTCTTGGCGCCATCTCCTTGCCTAAAGGGTAAACTTGAGCTTTCCAAAACCAAAGTCCTTAATGGGTCGAAATCCCATGGTCCTTTTCTTCTATTTTTCTCTTGTTGGCTTTTAACTTAGAACTCCAAGATCCAATCCAACAAAATAGAAAATAACCTAAAGAATTCTTCCAACACTTAGCCAATAACCCAAATAAATAAATAGATAAATAATATCCACAAGAAAATCTTAGCGAAAATTTGGGGTGTCACACTCCGCGACCCTTGACCACCAAAGTCAAGTCCAAAAACTTGAGGTGATGAAACGAGCGTGTAGTCAAAAGACTCCGCTACCCTCAACCATCAAAGTCAAGTCCAAAGAGTCATGGTGAGGAAACAGGCATGCAAGTCAAAAGACTCTGCAACCCTCAACCACCAAAGTCGAGTCCAAAGACTCCTGGTGATCAACAAGCGCAAGTCAAAAGACTCCTTGACCCTCAACCACCAAAGTCAAGTCTAAAGACTCGTCATGATAAAACGGGACTACAAGTCAAAAGACTATGCGATCCTCGACCATTAAAGTCGAGTCCAAAGACTTGCGATGATGAAACGGGCATGCAAGTAAAAAGACTTCATGACCCGCGACTGTCAAAGTCGAGTCAAAGACTCATGGTGAGGAAACAAACATCAAGCACTCAAAATACAAAGCAAACATCAAGAACTTAAAATACAAAGCAAACATCAAGCGCTCAAAATAGAATGCAAACATCAAGCACACAAAATACCAAACAAAAACCAAGCACTCAAAAGAAGAGAGTTTATACAAATGTCTAATGTACAAAACAAACGTTTTAAAGGTCTATACAAATCCCAAATGAATGAAAAGACAAATACGCAAGGAATTAATAGACAATGGATAAAGGAAGGTTGGAGCAGCTAAGAGGGGGGAGCAGCAGAAGTCGAAGGCACATGAGTCGTAGACGGAAACTCATTGGGAATAATATCACGCCCCATGGAGTCAACAAACTAGTGGGAGGTTGGATCCAGTTTGAAAGATTGAAGGTTCATGCGCCTCAAGTCAATATAAGGATTCGCCAACAGAAAGGACCTTGGTTCCTCCAGCCCAACCCCGTAGCTATAGCCAAAAGCTAGGTTGCGGATAAATCTAGGCTCCGTAATTTGGGGGGAGAGTCAAACAAGCTCCTACCCCAAAGAGGCCAACCTAGACTCAAACTCCTACACTTTCTTGTCCTGAGCCTTAACCTTCACGTGGAGGCGCAATAGAGACTTGCTCAATTCCTTCTGATGCTTGTCCATCCACTCCCAATGCTTTTTCATCCCCGAGTGCCACGTGGAAAGCTCATCCAATGCCCCATTTGTTTAGGAGAGATCAAGACCAAGGCACCGACGAGCCTCCTCAATAGCAACCACAGTATCGGGAAGTTCAGCACAACGCCTCTTAGCGTCGACTAGCTCCCTTTGAGTGGAGTCCTGTTCTTCTGCAAGGATAGATAGTTGCACCTGATTGGAGTCCAGCTCCCCCTTTAGCAAAGTTAGCTCAAAATGGTCCCAAATGCTGACTTCCCTCACTTGTCCGAGCTCACCTCAAAGGGTGGACACCTCCTCACAAAGAACGTCCAAGTCATCCTCTGAAAAGTGTATATATCCATTTGCCTAGTCAAGGAGGACCTTCATCCTAACTTTCTTGGACTTCAACCTCTCAAATTCCTTTCACGCCCAAAAACCAAACACACACCTTGACCGAACTTCATCCTCCAAATCAGCTCAATCGGCGAGGATCCAAGCGGCTAGGTCTTCCACCCCATATGAGGAACAATTTATTTGGATATAAGAGCCTTGTAAAGCAAAGAACCAGACAAAAAGAATAAAGAAAATAAAAAGTCAAAAGAAAAAAAAGGGAATTGTCTTCCCAAAGAAAGGACGCCCCTTAGCTAGCCAACCATGTCACTGACAGAATCGCTTCTAGAGGGACGAGAAGGGCTAGGATGCCCCTCCCCTTAGGTTGGTGGCACTAAACCATGGAGCAACACGAGGGAGTACGGATTTGGCACAATGGAAGCAGAGGAAAGACCACCTTAAAGGCATGACCCAGTTCCTCAGTATAGGCCCGTATGGGTTCCACCACGACAAAGTTGGTTGGGATGGATCCCCCCTCGCCCCCATACCCACGAGAAGAAGAAGAAACCCCTGACCACATCTTCCCTAACGGGGGTGCCCTCCTCGGAGACAGTGGGTGGAAAAGACCCTCATTCAACCCCAAAGGAAGGGTCGAAGGGAGAAGGAGTGGAAACTCGCCCCCAGAGATAGGGGTAGGGAGGGAGCTAGGAGTGGCTTCCCTCTCCCCTAAGTCCTTATGGGGGCTAGGGGCTACTAGTTGCTCGCCCCTAGCCTTGATCGTCACCCATCACTGGCAATGTAACTTCTAGAGGCGCAAGCCTGAAAGGCCCAGAAAGAGGGCAACGTTAATATCCTCACCCCCCCTCTCTGCCGCACTGCACCTGGTCGTCAGAAGGAATTGTAGGAAGCTCAAAGGAAGGTGATTGAGCAGCACCAATCTGCTAAGAAAAGAGATTAAAGTCAAAAGCGGTGGCCAAGTCATTAAGCACTGTCGAAGTCATCGGAGTTAAAGGAAGCCCCTTGAGTTGGTGATCGTTCCACCACAAGAGCCTGGGTCAAAGAGGGACCGTTGCCTACAAGGCTAGAATACCGGGCTCGATCTGATGTCGCCTTGAGCTAGGGGACGCTCAGGTGTCACGCAGCTCCCTTGGCAAGGCTGATCGCTTCCTTCCTCTTAGGCGACGGCATGCACTGAGCCAGAACGTTTATCCACCTTCTCAAGCAGGGTAGTAGTGGACCTCTTGTTGGAGAAGTTCCCACCTTCATAAAAAATAAACAACTGTTTACCCGAGAACGGTTGGGCATAACTAAGACCTGGTCAATGTTTTTCCTGGTCAATAGGGCCTCAGTCCAAACGACATCCTAATTTTGCCTAACCCAGGTGAGAACCATATCAACAGAGCTTCGTCCTATTTAGACAAAGAAATAGCCATCACCTTATCATCAGGGACTTGACCCCAATTGGCATTGATCAGAAACTCGGCTGTCATTGCCTCGAGACCAGAGAATTGCTAGCCTAGTCAGAGATAAAAAAGAATTTTCTCTGCCAATATTTGGCATTAAAATGTCGACCCTTGAAGCGCGCCAACTGGTGGGTATGCGTACAATAGCTACAAATGTTTCTTGCCGAGCCCTTAATTGAATAGGCAGCAAGGAACTCCCGAGCAGTTAAGTCGAGATATTCCTTGTAACACCCCGTATTTTAGTGTATTTTTAAAGAAGGATTATTTTAATTTATTTAAAAATTTATTCTCTTGTTTTAAAATTTAAGGAGTTTTGATATATTATTTTATAATATTTTAAGTTGTGAAAATCATTTTTAATGGATTTTCTTATTAATATTTATTGTTTTGCATTTAAATTGATCTTTAATTTAAATTGGTTTGTTTCTGGATTTTAAAATTATTATTGTTTTAATTAAGTATTTCACTGCGTTTGAATTATTTTATTTAATTAGTAGTTTTAAAATCCTCTTCGTTGGATCATTTCGAAACCCAAGATGAAAGCTTGGATCTCTCTTTTTTCCCTCCTCTTTTTCTTTTCTCTTTCATTTTTTGTTTCTTTTTTCTCCTTTCTTTCCTGCATACTCTGTCTCCCAGCTCGACCCTCCCTCTCTCTTTCCTCTCCCCCGTGTTTCAGTTCTTTCCACCCAGCCGCAGGCATCAGCCACAGTGGTCGTCACCGCCCGGCCGAATCAACTCCCCACCGACCGGCGATCCAGCCCACTAAATCCCAGCTCGCGCCTTGCCGCCGTTAGCCTCCACGACTCATTCGAACCCGCGGCGGTCTTCTCATCGCTACGTCGCCGTCCGGCCACCTCCGGCCACAACTTCTTAACCACATTATCATCGGCCCTCTAGCAATCCTTTAGACCCAACTCCGGCCCAACGATCCGTCGCCGAAGCCGCCCCAACAAACACTCACTCCGATTTGAGCTTCTCGGCCTTCTACCGCCGTTTCGGCCGCCACCCAACGCCAAAGGCCACTACCATTAGCTTCACCGACCTCCATAGGCCCTACCCTACCATTCCCAAGTCTTCATTTGACCTCGTGAAAATTTGGGTTCATTGTGTTTTTCGGCTAGTGTTTTTTTTTACACTATGGAGTTGTTGTTTTGGTGCTTCCAGCCCCTCCGTGATCTTCCAAAAATATTTTTATAGCGCTATAACTATTTTTTCAAACATCTTTTGAGATTTTAATATATTTTTGCACTGACTCATTTATTATTACTGTGTTCTGATTGGTTGTTCCGGACTAAGTTCGAAGAGAATTTGAGGGTGGATGGATTGAGGACGGAGTAATTGTGTGTTGGTTATGTTGTGATTTGATTGGTTGTTGGTTATGGTTGTTGTGGTTTGATACATTGCATATTGTATGCATGTTCATGTTTGTAAAATGAAAACTGGGTTTTCGTGTAATTGCATTCATATTCATGTGTTTATTGAAAACTGAATTTTCATGTGAGAAAATGGAAAAGAGGCTGTAGGGATAGTGGTAAGCAGGGATGGTGGTATAGTCCCGCCTACGATTCCCGCCTACGGTGTACGCGTAGGGATGGTGGTAAGCAAGGATGGTAGTGTTGTCCCGCCTGCGATTCCCGTCTACGGTACACTCGGTAAGGATGGTGGTAAGTAGGGATGGTGGTAGAGTCCCGCCTATGATTCCCGCCTACAGTGCTCTACTGGGTTTTTGTGTTGTGTGGAAAGGAACTGTAGGGATGGTGGTAAGCAGGGATGGTGGTAGAGTCCCACCTGTGATTCCCGCCTACAGTGTCCAATAAATATTTTTGTGTAAATCATTTTTAGAAAAATTATATTTTTGGTTCTGGTGTATGGTACATCATATGCATGTATGGTTGGTAGCATTAATGTATTTTAATCTTGGAGATTGTTTGGATTATTACTTACCTGCGGTAACATTTTATGGTATCGTAGATTTTGTTGTAGATGAGGATAATGAGCCTTAGCGATCGGCTCCGTGGAGAAGTGACATGTGGTTGCTACTGTTTTGGATCATTGGATTTGTTCTCCATGTGTATATATTTGGTTTTTGCTGTATTTCTTGGATAACTGTTTAACTATTAGTATATTGGTATTTTGGTAATTTTGTATATAAAAAATTCTGGTACTAGTGACTTAATTATTATTATCCGCTGCGTATTTTATTGTGCACTGTTTGTTTGTTGCACACACTTGGCACTTGTCGTTGGAATGCGTGACCGTGTTGTCATCATCCTGACGTCACGATTCCCGAGGCTTTTTGTACGTGGGAGTCAGGGCGTCACATTCCTCCCGAGTAAGAAGCCTCAAGCACAGGGCGACAGAAAGGAAGCCCTAAGCCATGAACAAAAGCACAGCCCGATAAGGCCACGTTCTCACCGAAGCCTTTCGTGTCGATGACACCATGAAAATTTAAGAATCATAGAATCAAGAATTCCCATACGAATTAATCCTTAACTTGGTAAGGTCTCTAGGCGTAAGGATGGATCGCCAAATCAACACCCTCATAATAAGGGACATCCCTTTGAGTGGAAGATTCGGGAGCTAAGGATGGGGTGCCAAGAGTAGAGTCGAGAGGTGCTTTGTTGGGCCATTTGTGCTAACTTGCGAAATTGAAAAGTAACGAAAGCTAGGGTTCCAAAGAAGAAATGAGGAAGAGCTAAAAAGTAAGAACATGGGAAGACTAGGGTGCGAAAGAAAGAAGAAAGAAGAAGAGACAAGAAAAGGGATGATTATAAAGGATGAATGGTGTGATGGTTACGCACTTGAGTGTGAAGACGAGTTGGTTGACAACGGCATCATTACATGATCTGATGACATGACAAAATGGGGACAGTGGAGCCTTTATGATTTCCCCAAGGTATGGGAACATGTACCATCAAGTGGGGTAGTTATTAGAACCCCCAAGCCTTAGAGATAAAAATCTTCAAGCGGTGTAATTATTAAGTTCCTGCCAACGGTGAAGGGTAATCATTTATAATTACTAAATTCTCGCCACGCTCACGTGATGGAAATTAGCGGGATAACTGGAAGGACCTTTCTGACCCCAATAAGCCCAGGCCGATAAGGAGGCCAATGTAATACAAGCCCAAGGTCATGAAGAGTTAGATGTGTAAGTCTTAGAGTTTGATATGAATCAATATGGTGACCACTAGATTGATAAGATAGGATAGTCTAGAAAAATGGCGGGAAACTCGCCTATTTTAATTGGAAGGGATGAGTCTGCCATTTTTGGGATAATTCCCTATGCCAATTACATAAACCGACAAAGGGAATCAAGAGATTGAATTCATAGCCCGTACTTATCAACAAAGTCCTATGTCCATATATTTGGCAAAAGATGGTAATTCTAGGCAACTTCCATCCTATAACTTTCATAATATCTTAGTTTACGTGTTTATTGATTTAGGTATCGACGGTGCATCAGGCATACCAGGCCGTCATTGTTCTCTGTTGCAGGTTGATCGTTTTGGTAAACAGTGTGTGGAACACCTCCTTAACAAAAATGTAGCACTCCCCAACCGCCATGGTATAAAAACCACCAATTGGGTATTTGTTCACGTCTCCCACCTCTTAGTAATTAAATATTTATTTCAATACATAAACCAAAATATCACCGGAATTTATATTTAGAATTTTTGTTCGAGTTTTAATGAATTTGTATTACGGATAAAATAATGTCTATGATTGGGTCAAAGGCCCAATTCTGCATTGGGTGGGCTTTTTTATGATGTTTGTGCTGTGCTGTAGTCGCTGTCAATTGTGAAACGACTCAAGTTTAGGGTGTGGGCTTTTGATGCTACTAGAAGGGCAGCTAATGTTTCTCTTATGGTTGGATTTGTGGTTAGAAATTCTTTGGACCAAGTGTGCAAAGATACATCGGACGTTACATCAATTGGTAGCAATATAGGAGTGGGTTCTCTTATTAATGCAACATTGTAGTTTATTTTCAAGTGATCTTGAAGGCAAAGTTGGTTTGACAGGATTGGTCAGGGCTTGATCTTCATGGGCAACTTTGATTCTTGTGCCAGATGACATCTTGGGGTACGCAGTTAGCTAGAGATGATGATATATATAGTGTGACTAGTCTAATGACAGATTTAGGGGTTGCTCTAGTTTGAGGATGACTCTAATCCAATCAATCATTATTGAGTTTCTGAAATCTTGTGGTGTCTATAGGCCAAGGCTCTCTCTGCAAAGGATATGAGCGACATGACAATAGATCAGGAATATATTCTCCATGGTTTTCGGTTCTTTATGAAAAAGGGTGTAGCAATTGTCATCCTGAAGGGCATTAATATTGCTAAATCTTGGACGGATGACTTTTATCGGAAGACTATTATAGTTCATTCTCAACAAAAATAATTCTAGTCTTTCACGGATCTTTCGTTTTTAAAGATGTTTTATTTATGATTGGGTTAAAGAGGTTGGACAGTTTAGGTGGTTTTGGTCCTTTGGATCTCAACATGATAGGTTCATTCAATAAAAAATATCTTAAAGGTTTTTCTTTTGCCAAAAAGGGTGTCCTCCTTTTCTACTGGGGGAAAATGTCTATGTAGGATGTTAATTCTGGAACTTGGGTGGAAGTAGTATTCTTTCAGGTGGGGTTCATTCCATCTTTATGTGGTTTGAAGGATGAAGTTACTCCAAAGTTTGCAAGGGAAGTGTCGCTGTGCCAATGAAAGCTTGTAGTTTGGATAGAGTGAGATCCAAGGATCTTCTCATGTTTTTGGGATGATTCCATTTCCAATTTGGTATTAGGATCTTGTGCCGACTTAAAGAAGTATCCTTGAAGTACTTATATATCCGTAAAAGGTGTATAAGGTTTTGTTGTCGTTTGCGGGCAAATTCCAAACAAGTTGGAAATGAGGGTCTCATTGAAAAATTTACACTTCTTGATGCCCAAACCTCCTATAGATTCTGGTTGGCAAATTGGGTCCCATAATTTTGGGGTGAAGACTCTGGTTTTCCTTTTTGAAGACCCTTGAAGATGTTTTAGAAGGTAGTATGAAGGGTTGTGCTGCATTCTTATGTGGACACGAAATATGTTTAGATGGTAATTGCTACCCCCAATCTGATAAGAGTGGTTCATGATGCTTCTGATGTAAATTTTACTTCAATCTTGAGTGAGAGTTTCTAAAAAGTTTTCTTTGATGGGATATGTCAATTCCTCTTTAGATTTGGAGATTACCAAAGGTAGGCCAAAATGTTGCAGACTTGTTGTAGCCCTTTTGAAGTTTTTAACGGAGTGGCAATAAGACTTGAGAAGACATGAGTTCAATACCTATGATGATGAAGGTGGAAAGCAAGTCTCCTATCTAATGTAGAGAAATTCAAAAGGGCTTCAATTCTTATATAGTTATATAATGTAGAGGTAATATATATTGTGATATTCGTCGTATGAAAATTTGGTGAAACCTTATAGGGTTAAGAAATCTAAAGGGTATGCTCACTAATTCCATACGTCGGATGCATTTTCCATGTCTATTTTAGTTCCCACCCATCCGCTTGATCCTTTTTTCCATTTCAGAGAGTGGCATATCTCATGGGCTAGGATAACAATGACCAGCTGCATTGGGGAGATGATTCTTTTAAGAGAAGCCTTTAGTCTATTAGCCGTAAGTATTTTTTATATGAGCTTATAATAGATCATTGCATTTCTTCTTCTTGGTATTATGGTGGAATGATGAAAAGATCTTGCGTTGAGATGGGATGATGCGAGCTAGCCATTCATCCTTGACTTTGTTTCCATAAAATTTATTCTCTCTTTTGTTGTTCGTGGGGATCAATTTTCAAGAACGATGTTATCAAGAATAAGCAGTGCTTGTTGAACTGAGTTTCAATAACGTATTACCCAGGTATATAAAGGATAATTTAATAATAATTGGCGGTAAAACCGTCCATATGCAGAATATGATAAACATGAAAGACAGATATCATAACTGATAAATTTGATTTCAATAAAAACATAATATTTATAAGTAGGTTAATTCTCACAAGGATTGGAGGCAAAAAACATGAAATTGTTTTACACAATATGGTTATTTTGGAAGTAAGGATAAAGAAAGCAAGGAAAGACTTCATATGAGATTTTTCTGAATACCTTCCTTTGTTTACAAGCTTTCTTTTATAGACATTAAAACAGGAACAAAATAGTAATCTGATAATGGACGCCTAAAGGTATTTGTCTTCATGCGTTAGCGGATAATGGATGAGTGGTACCAATAACGCTTCTTTCTGACGTGTTTCACTGGAATCATTTCATAATCTGAGGGTCGTACGTACTCTGAAAAATTCAAATCGAATTGATCTTGAGAGTCCATTAGATGGATAGGATGAAGGGATGAGTTGGCCTAAGAAGGAGATGCCTGTTGAGCTGATGATTATGTGGCCTGTTATGATAGAGATAATCTGGCATGATGTAATGGAGAGCCTTTTTCATCATCGTTGTCTGATATTTGTGACATTGCCTTAGCTAATTTTGTCAAATCTTTTTTGTTGGTAATAGATGCTAATTGAGCTTGAAATCTACTTTGCTGAACTAGAGCTTAAGGGGCTTTGGTAATTTCTGAAAATATTTTTACAACATGATCATAATTATATTTCTCCCACCATTTGATGGAGACTTAAAGGGCTAAAAACATAATGGTATTGAAATAGGGGTGATGTTTGATAACATATTCCCACTTCATAATCCAATTTAATTTTGTTTTGAGGAAGAAAAAAAATAAGTAGCAGGCAGTGTTTTAATGTAGGTGGATAATTATTTTGTGATGAGAAGATCTTAAAACTTTCTTGAAGATGAATATAAAGAAGAAGAGATTGAGGCCCATAATAATCCCACCATAATAATAGCCATCGCGGGAGTATTTTGATGTCCTGTAATTTGTCAAAGTGCAGGAACTAGGAAAGACGCAAATTTTTGTTTTGTTTTAATAATATTTTTGTCCCTATCTACTGGTAATTGTAATAATCATAATATAACAAGTCATAAGGATGAGAAAATTTCCTTGTCAAATAAAGATTTTTCCCCCCATTATTCCAAAGTAAGGACTTGTTTAATGGTAACTTTATTAAAGATAATAATTGAAGATCTAGATGGAGAATGTTGAGTGTGGAGAGAGCAAGGGATTTAGAAAGAATAATTTAATCCATGTCTACTAATATAAACTCATAAAAATTCTTGGTTTTCTTAATATTTTGTGGAATGTAATGCCAATCTGGTAAAATAAATGCATCAAATAATTTTTTGAGATCAGACGGGTGATGAATTTCAAACTCAATAGGGAAGACTGGAATGCCAGTGGGTCTTAATAATAATATGATGTAGATGGTTGAGATAAGAATGGAGCACTAATAATCTGAGAGGGAGTAAAAGAAGAGGGAGAAACAGCTTTTTAATATTTTGGTAATTCTAGAGAGGCTAATGGTGATAATGAATTGTAAGATGGCCTGATTGTTGGTGGTAATGTTCCAAATATTGTGTATGTCTTAGGAGCTGCATAAGGATAAGGCAAGGGGTAAGGAGGAGGTGGTGGTCTAGCATATGAAGATTTAGACTTTATTCTGGATTTTGAGAATGACATGATTTTTCCTGTAAAAATTATCGGGATAGAAAATTAGGAAGAGAATTAGATTCGTTTTTAATATGTTCAATATCAAAATAGAAAATGCTTAATATAGCTTGCCATCTAGTAAATATTTGTATAGCAGCTAGGTTTTTTACATTTTTAACCAAAACTTCCTTCGTTGATTTGTAATTTGTTCTAAGTAAAAATTTTTTATTTAATAAATCATCTTAAAATTTAGAAATACATAATATAATAGCTAAAATTTCTTTTTTAATGTTATTATAGTTCTTTTAAGCAGGATTCTAACATCCTGAATGAAATCGAATAATATGTTCAGAACTAGGTGATAAACTTTGCTTCATAATTCCTCCATAACCAAGATCAGAGACATTTGTTTTAACTATTTTAAAAGTATAAGGAGATGAGAGTCCTAAGCATGTTCATTTCTTAACATGAGACTTAATCTGTTTTACAAAATTTGTATGTTTGTCTGTCCATGGAGGTGAATTTTTTTTTAATCTTTTAAATAAATGTTTACATAAGGGTCTGAGTGATTGATAAAAATTTGCAACATAATTAAGACTTATCAAGAATCTTTGTAATTGTTGCTTATCTTTAATTTCATCAGAAAATTTATTAGCAAATTCTATTGCTCTACTAATTAGTATAATTGTTCCTTAATGAATATCATATCCAAGGAATCTAATTTTATTTTAAAAATAATTTTATTTCTGGTGAGGAAATGACTAATCCATTTTGTTTAATAATTTGAACAAATGTATTTAAATGTTTCCAATGTTGCTCAATAGATGAAGAAAAAATTAATACATCATCTATATAAACTATTGAAAAATGAGTTAAATGAGTAAATATTTCATTCATAATATTTTGAAATTCACTAAGAGTATTTTTTAATCCAAACAAATGTCATAACATTTCATTCATAATGTCCAAAAGAAATTGTAAATGCTGTTTTATACCAATCTTTTTCATCAATTTGGATTTGCCAAAATCTGCTTTTCATATTAAATTTTGAAAATATAGTATCATTATAAAGGTGAGATAATAAATATTTTTTTTATTAGAAATTGGATATTGAATTCATTGTAATACCTTATTTAATGGTTTATAGTTGATTAATCGAGGAGCCCCTTGTTCGAATTCTGCCTATTTTTTAATATAAAAAGCAGCACAACTCTATGGTGATTTGATTTTTCTTATTAAACCTTTTGTTAATAAATCATTAATCTTTTTACAAAATTATAATAATTCATTGCTCATTTGGATTGGTCTAGCGTAAGTTGGAATATTTTTCTCAAAAAATTCTTTATCATAGGGTAGTTAAACTATATGTTGTTTTCTATTCCAGAAAATAATTGGCAATCTGGAGCATACTTCTTTTTCAACTATTGTTTTAAAATTATTAATTTTTTGAATTAGTAATGGATCTTTTAGTTATTCATCAATTCTTTTATACTTTAATTCTTGTTTTAAGAAATATATTTGTTTCTTTTTTATTAATCCTATATTTTGTTAAAAAATTAATTTGAGACTTCTTTTAGAGAATTAATTTATTTTGAAACAAGAGGAAATATGAATTTAAATTGAATTTCTTATCAAGGTAGATTAGTATAAATTCATTCTTCCATTATAGAAAAATGGTACATAGTAAAGCAAGAAATGGTTTCCAATATTACTTTGGTGTTAATATTTTTTACTAAAATAAATGTTATTTTAAAGCAAATTATTTTATTACATATATGTGCATTAGATAATTTATAATTTATATTTAAGTTTTTCCATTAGTTTTGGATGATGTTTCTTTTGTTTTTCCAAAATATTTGGAAGTTATTAATCATTCTTTGATACAATTTAAATCCGCTCTTATGTCTACTAAGGCGATTGTTGTAAAAGAAAATTCTTGATTAATAGAAACTGTTATTTCAGTGTACCATTTCTGAAATTTTATTTTATCAAGGATGTTAATAAAATTACATGTCTCATCCTTAATAACTATTGTTGATCATTCTCTTTGTTCTTTATTAAGAGTATTGATATTCTTATCTATTTTTAATTCTCTTTGTTCTTTATTAGGGGTATTGATATTCTTATCTATTTTTAATAATATAATTTCTTGTAACAATTGCACATTTGAAACTTCTAATTTAAAATTAGATATTTTCAGCTTTTTAACCTCTTATTTTATTTCACTAATCTCTTGTTGTAAGTCTTGTAGTGTAACTTTTTATTTTTTAGTTTTCAATTTATGTACTATTTCCATAAAATTATAAGGCGCGGGTACTGAAGTGGTATGATTAGTTTTTGTATCAAAAGTAGCTTTTAATTTTGCTAAATAATCTTTTCTTTATTGTGGATCACTAATTTTATCAATTAATTCTAAGATAATATCTTCCTATTTTGAAAGAACATTAATGATTTTGTTACAAATACAATTATCTTTATTTAGGCAATAACAAATATGAGCCTCATCTTCCTCTTCTTCTGATTTACTATCAGAAGATTGTTTTGAAATATTTGATTCTTTTAATTAATAAATTTCTTCCGAAGAATCTTCTTCTTCTTCGCTTGTCCGTGCTATAAAGATATTTAATAACTTCTTTGTTAATGTTTCAGGTATATCTAATTCATTAATTTGTTATTTGACTCTACAATTTGACTTGCAGTGACCAACTTTTTCATATTTATAACAAACAAATTTGTTTTTTCTTTTTATTATACCTCTTTGTACCTTTTTTTTGGTTTATTATGGATTTGTTTACCTTTTATCTTTTTGTAAGGTGTTTTATATTTTCGTTTCTTATTAGAATAATTCTTGTAAATTTGTTTTTCCTTTTTATGTCTTTTAGAAGGAGATAATAATGGAGCATAACCAAATTGTTCACAAAAGGTACTCCAGTTTTGTCTTAGCAATTTCCTTTTCTTTATCCATTTGATTTGTTAATCTTAAATCATTACACATAGTTAAACCAATTATATTAATAGTAGTTATAATATCACCATATATAAGATTAATTAAATCAATTGTATCATCTGATTTTAATAATGATTCTCATACTCTTTGGGAAAGTAATAAGGAAGTTCGGTTATGAACTTTTCCTTCAAGTATGCTCGTTGATAGTCATTTCTGATTATAACGTTAGTTAGAAATACATCTTTATACCGATGAAAATCAGATAATTGAAAGCATCTTAAATTAATTAATAAATCACTGATTTTTTCTTTAAATTGGATAAGGTCTTTAACAAAATGCTTAGTTAATATAAATATTATAGTATTAACAGCATCTTCTAATGGATAACCATCTTCTGTTTTAATAATATGCATTCTTTCATCATGTTTATATTGATTTAATATTTTATTTCTTTGTTCACTTGAAAGATAATGATCCCACCAGTTGGCTAATAAAACCTGAAACAATAATGTGAGCCACTTGATGGCCTGTTTGTCCAGTTTCTTTATATACATTAGCAACCATAATCATTTCTTGGAAATAATTTAATATTTCATATTCAGATAATCCATTTATGTTCCATTTATATAGCACATTTGGTGAAAAAGCAGATCTTACTATATATTCTCTTTCCTCAAATTGCATGTCCGATGGGGTTGGCTGCGAATATCAATTTCGAGTAAAGGAAATATGATATTTAGAATCTCTAGAAGAATATTCATTAACATGATCTGCTCTAATCTTGTTTATTTGGAGATCTATATTTTTAAATTGATATTCAATATTACTAATTTCAGAATCAGATAATAAGGTAGGTGAGTCTGCTTTACTTAATACATTAATATGAGGTTGTTTTAGTAAAGTAGAAGCAGTATTAGAAATATTTAATTTTTCTAACTTATTAGAAATTTGTTCTAACAAATCATTTTTACTTTTAGAAAAAATAGTTTTTAAAAGGGATGGAATTTCATAGGGAACAAATAAAAGAGTTTCTTTTGCTTCTTTGACAATATGATTAATGGGAGATAATTAGGTCTCAATTATTTCTAATTGTTTACTCATAGTTTGTAAATATAAATTAGTATAATTGTTTTATTGAATTATATTATTTGTGTCTTTAATATTTGATATTGAATTATGTTTCTTTATTGGCGACAGACTTGAGTGCCTCTTTGGCTATACTTAATGGCTTCAAAGGGGGGATATTTTTCATAAAACCTTTGATCACTTTCTTGTTTAATCCATTGATTAGTAGTTCCATTTATAGTTAATAATTGGTTTGATTTGTAGATTTCAAACCATGTGAAGCAAGGTATATTAACTTGTATTTCTTCTAAATACTCATAATATTTCTTTTGAATATAACCTCCATTTTTATAAACGTTGAGAAGAATTATAATCTTTTTTGGTTATTTTTTTCTTTAATATAGTCTTGTTTAAAATTTTCTTTATTAATCTTGAAACCCTCTTTACTGAGGGTGTATATTTGAGCATTATCTTCAATTACTTGTGAATATATTGGAGATAAGGGTTCTTTTATTTGCTCAGGATTATGAGAAATAGATGGTATATATGATTAACAATATATACAGATGTGTCAATAATATTTTCAGGAATAACTCCCCTAATCTAGGTATCTAGGTTCTAGGATATATTCTGTGAAACTGAAGTAATAACAGATCTAGGTGTGTGATAACTAGATGGTGCTGGTGAAGAATAGTGTGAAAACAATTTACTAAAAGGTTGAAAAGCTATTTGGACTGATACATCCATCTTTTCAACTATATATTCTAGATAATCTGTAGCATTATTTTCTATTTTTAGTAATGGAGTCATATTATCCAACTTCCATTCGTTAGAAAGGGTAATTTGATTTCAATGAATTTGTTTAAGAATTTGTATACTAAAATTTGGTGTGCTGGATTGTAACAATAATGTGTAGCCTTTTGGACTAGTAATAAGGGCTTGTGGCTCCAACGTTGTTTTTATAAGTTTATAATGGATCCTATAAGCTACAGTTAAAGGATGTGATCATTTCATCTTATGATAACCACTTGTTTTAATATTTAATATTAAAGCATGTAAGATATTAGCATCAAATAATGAAAGAGAATAATTGGGATAACAATTGAAATAAACTAGACTTTGGAACATGCTGATTTTACCATACCAAGTAATGAATCATAAAACTTATAATATCTTCCATCTCTTAGACAAAGTAGTATTGAAGCATTTAATCCACTTATTGTTTGTGGTTTTATAGCAACCTGTACTAATTAAATATGTATGAAAAAATAATTTTCTTCCTTATGATGTTTAATAGCATCTTTTGTTTATAATTGTATTGATTCATAATTATTATTTAAACTAATAGTTTTTTCTACGATTTTAATTGAATAATTAGTAAGAAATGATAATTTTGAAAAGAAAGTGGATTGTTTATAAATTTGATTTTTTGGAACATTAAGAATTGTCCAGTCTTGCAAATTTCTTTCTATATTTAATATATTATAATCTTCTTGATTGATGTTATCAGGTTCTATTGATATACTAGCAGAGGATCTGGATAAATCAGATCTGAATAAAGAATTCATTAAGACAGAATTTTTAAACATTAATTTCTTATATTCAAAGAGAATAAGTAGATCAGAATCTTGAGGGAACACCACCTAGATAACCTTTAAAGTTTTCTAGCATAAACGGGCTGACCAATAGATTTTCCTTCGCTTATCAACACAAGACTCTCAATATACTTCATTTCTTTTCTATAGTCTATCATTGTTAAAAACTTGTATCAATGAATTTTTACTTTCTTTTTTTTTTATATATATAAAGAAATGATACTCAAATGATTATGTATTCTTTTAAGCTCATCTCTTAAGAAATTACAATGATCATTCATTTCATCTATTGCCATCTTCTTGCAAAGAAGCAAATCTTGAGAGCCTGTGAATTGTTATGACCAAACTACAAGGACAACTCTTTGTGAGGAGGGGCTCATGCATAATATTCTTCAAATTTTAAAGGTTTTGTAAAGAATAGAGATGGCAACAACACTTCACAATATAGTAGGATGAGAAGTACTATAGCAATAAAGAGATCCCACAAAAGTAAGCTCACAAACTTACATAATTCATATAATATATTATATCTACCTTACAATATAAGTGGTTTTATATTTTAACGTACCACGTTAAACCACGTCAATTTGTAGGTTTACTTTTGTAATATCTTTTTGTGGCTAAATCATTTATCTTAGTAGGTATGAACGATGGTGCGAGGACAATGTAAGGAGAGGGACTACACATTCATTTGGGATGGGTGATCTCGATGCTAAACTTGCAATTGCATGATCTAGGGCTATGTTTGGATGATGAACTCACATCAACCTGTTAGGGACTAAATTGGCAGAGTCAAACCCTTTGGAAACCTATCGCTAAGGGAAGAGATAAGTCAGGAAAGAGATAAGGCAAAGAAGTTGGCTCAGACTCCTAAAAGGAAAAGACATAACAAGTCAAGTTGGACTCTATCACTCCAAGGAAATAACCTCTATGTAAGGAGCAGCTCTCCCACAAATCTGACAGGCTCTCTCCATGCACTCTCCGCCAATTCTCTAGATGCATTCTCCACCAATTCTCTAGAAGGATTCTTCTGAGACTAAATTCTCCTATCATATTGAGCGATATGTGAGGCTATGAGGCATTGTAAATCATCACCTGTTATAGTGGATTTTGTCCTAACAACCCATAGACGTAGCTTTTATGCCGAACCACGTAAATTCATGTGTCTCTCTTTATTTATTTCTATTTGATTATTTATTCTTATTTTATGCATGAATGCGAAGAACATCGTATCGAAGCCCAAATCACCTACGTGGGTCGAGAATTATTCTTTCTTTCTTTCCGGTCTGTTATGCGAATTTAGACCGATTTCTTAATGCCAGAGAAGAGAGTAGGGGAATTTCGCGACTTACAAGATTGTCTCCAAAACTAGATAAGTTTTACTTTTCCCTACCAAATCAATTATTTCAATCTAACTGTTTCATCAATACCTTTTTGTAAAGAGAAGGAAAAAGAAGGAGAGTGGGTGCATCTATGCTTGCAAGACACGCATGACGTTATAAAAAATAAAGGAAGAACAGAGAACACGTGATGAACACGTGTAGCATGCATTGTGCATGTGCCATGTTTGGCGCACGTAGGTGCTACACGTCGTGCACCTGGTTTCTTCATCGACCAGTTAGAACCTGCAGCCATCGGTGACTCGCCGGTAACCTATTGGTGATATAGGTGATTGAGATACAACGGAGGCAATGACTTCTGCCGGTAACTTACCAGATCAAAGCACTGTATGCGCCGCAGGCAAAGAGAAACAAGTTGCCAAAGACCCATGCATTGCATTCGTGAGTTGGCAGGAGCACCACCGACAGCCACCAAAACTGCCGGAGTTTTCTATTGCCGGGGGCTGGTTCCTTCAACATGGGAGCCGCTAACGCTTGCCAAAGTGCAAGAAGAGGAGGCAAGCGGACGAAGAACCAGCAAAGCCATGAGTCCATGCGCCAATGAGCTTGTCGCCGACTACCTTCAAGCTTGCCAGTGTCATCTGTCACTGGAGCGACAATACCCGACCACAGCGATTTTTTCTCTCAACTTATCCTCGTCGTAGTAGAAGGTTGTGCGCCATGCGAACATGGGGAACACAATGGCGAGAACCCCGAGGGAACCAGCTTGACCAGCCTTAGCTCACCAGATTTTTCTGTTGCCGTCGTAAAGACCCTCTGCCACCGAGGTGCCAGCGCTCACCTTGTGAACTGCCTCGCCACCAGTGCTTGCCACCCCGAAGATACAGCTTTTCGCCAGTGCTAGCCCATATAGGCTTCCTTGCCCACGGAGGCAATCCCAAGCAGCTCACACGGAGAGCAACGCTGCATGGCAAGTATTGATTTACAGCAATGTCCCTTGGTGAGAACCTCTCCACCAACACCTCGCCAAATTCGCACAAGTACAGATCATATATCCCGATGGTTAGCTGCGTACATGACAAGCAACACCTTGGCGAGTGACAAGACTAACTCCTTAGGTGAGCAACCACACCAATGCCTCAGGTGAGCAACAAGACTAGCACGTTGGGTGAGAAACTAGACCAACACCTTTGCCAAACCAAACCAAGTCCTCTAGGTGAGCAACAACGCAAAAGCGAGACCACACAAACGATGAGCAAAAGTGGCAAGCAACCAACCTTGGCGAGAAAAAGTTCAGATCAAGAGCAATCGATATGGTGATCAACCGAACCTGGAAAAAAAGAAAAAAAAAAAAAAAGACAACAAACAACCTCAGTCAAGAAATAGTCGAGCGCAACAACGAAATTACTCCGATTTGGCTCTTTCAAACTTGCTATTTTATTTTTACTAAAGAAGTTGGTTTTTTTGAGGATGTTTTCTCACAACGCTCCTCGAGGTTCTACGAAAAACCTAGTAGCTAACATGCTTTAGGAATATACCTCACTGGAAATCACTCGCATGGCACAAAATACTAACTATGAAGCCCATCTCAAACTCCAGTCGTACATCTCAATTTGTCTTCATTTTAATAGGTCGTTCGGTATTACAGACATCCCAAACCTTCTAGCTGATATTGTGGGCCTTCCGGCTAGTATCATAGGCATCCTGGGCTTTCCTCAATGCCAGGGCATGGCTGTGCGCAGGCATCACTCATGTGTCACCAGCCTTCACCACACTCAAGCAAGATGACTCAGGTTTTCAAATCTCGAACTTGTGATTTGGATTATCAATCTAACTCTTTTGGTTTTTATGTTGGTACAAGACGAGCTTTAGCTCTTGCCACAAGATGTGATCGCATTTTGTCTCCCACTACAACAAAGCATTTAAGCTCAAACTTTATCATCAACACAGTCGAGGGATCTCCCGCTACACCTACTTGCCAAACGGCTACATGGGGAGAGCATTCCTGTTACGCCCATCGCCAAGAGTATGCGATTGAAAGCATCTCCCGCTACACCTATTCGCCAAGGCTACATGGGGAATGCATCCCCTGTTACGCTCATCTGCAAGAGTTACGCAGTCGAAGGTATCTCCCACTACACTCCACTCTCCAAGGTTACGAGGTCGAGGGCATCTCCTGGTACACATAATTGCCATGGCTACACGGAGAAAGCATCCCTCGTTACGCCCATCGCCAAGAGCTACGTGGTCTAGGGCATCTCCCGCTACACTCTACTCTCCAAGGTTATGCGGTCGAGGGCATCTCTCGCTACACCTATTCTCCAAGGCTACACAGGAAGAGCATCCCCCGTTACGTGGTCGAGGGCATCTCCCGTTACACTTCACTCTCCAAGGTTACACGGTCGATGGCATCTCCCGCTACAACTATTCATCACGGCTACACGGGGAAAGCATCCTCCATTATGCCCATCGCTAAGAGTTACACGATTGAGGGCATCTCCCGCTACACTCCACTCTCTAAGGTTACATGGTCGAGCGACTCTCCCGCCACTCCTTCTCGCCAAGGCTACACAGCCGAACAACCCTCTCATTACGCCACTCGCCAGAGTTGTGCGGTCGAGTAGCTTTCCCGCTATACTCACATCGCCAGAGTCATGTGATTGAGGCACTCTCCCGCTACACTCACATCTGAGTATCTCTACTTGCTACAATCACTGCCAGCGGATTACCTTCAGGAACGAGCCTCCAAGCCCTATAACCGCCTAGCATGGGTGTTCTTCGGAAATTAGTTAATGGGCTCAACAACCGCCTAAGATGGATCTAAGGGGTCAACAGGCACCCTGACCACTTAAGCGCAGGTTACTACAAACAAACTCTTATATCCACATCAAGATGGAAAACACTAACAAAAAATACAGTACAGGGCAAAATCTGCTAAGGACACCAAAAACTAAAAAAGATCACTGAGCACGGAAATATATGCACTTTACTAACGATAAATATTCATATATAATCACTATGCAAACGTTCTTACAAACAAATTTCACAAAGGCCCATCCTCGAATGCCTTTACTACAAATTTTATAATTTCTTCTTGAGGACTACCCATAGAGATCTCCATTGCATAACAGTGACAAACTACGAACCAGCTATCAGAATTTCTTTTTCTGCAGGTTACTTCCACCACGGTTGACTTGAAGATACTCAAGGTCTTCTTAATAAACAAGTTGACCTTAAGAACTGAGGGCATCTGTTAGAGACTAAATTGACTGACTCAAACTCTTTGGAAACTTATCACTAAGGGAAGAGATAAAACTAATAAAGAAGGCAAGGAAGTTGGCTTAGACTTCTAAAAGAAAAATGTATCACAAGTCAAGTTGGACTCTATTACTCAAGGAAATAAGCTCTATATAAGAAGCAGCTCTCCTAGAAATTTGACAAGCTCTCTCCATGCACTCTCCACCAATTCTTTTGATGCACTTTCCGTCAATTCTCTAGAAGATCTCTCCTAAGATTAAATTCTCACATTGTATTAAGTGATATGTGAGGCCATGAGACATTGTAAATCATCACCTGTTATAGTGGATTTTGCCCTCAACAACCCTTGGACGTAAGCTTTTATGCTGAACCATATAAATTCCTGTGTCTCTCTTTATTTATTTCTATCTAATTATTTATTATTATTTTATGAATGAATGCGAAGAGCATCTTATCAAAGTCCGAATCACCTACGTGGGTTGGGAATTACTCTTTCTCCCTTTCCAGTCTGTTATGCAAATTTAGGCATTAACACAACACATCTCAAACTAAATATTGATGAAACCCACTACTTTTTCAATCTCCTATAAAAAAAGTTAAACTCATATCAACCTATTTCATACGTTTAAACATATATTTCAATCTATTTACATTAAAGCACATCTTAATGGGACATACAAAACATTACTATTCATAGATCATTTTAGATCATCTGAAATCACGTCAGCATCCAAATGCAGCCCTAGTCTCTCTTTCATATTGGCTTATCCAAATCTTCCATTTGACCAATTGTAAGGGTTTCCATCAAAGTCGAGATCTATTGGTAAAACTATTGGAGCTTAAAAGTTCATTACAATGTTAAAAGAAGAGGAACTTTTCTACCACCTCTCTTGTTTTGTTTAGAGTCAATTGTGTTGTTTGGATTGAGAGAACCTCTCATCTCACCTAATCATTATAACTTTTTCAAACTCTCACACAAAATATAATAAACAATTTAACTTTTTCAAATCTCAAAATAAAAATAATATTTTGATAATATTTTATTCAATTTTTATCTCATTTTATCTCACTACTAGAAAACTATTTATTTGTGACTAATTATTTCATGCAAAAATGATTATTTCTTGTAAAATAAATAATATATTTTCATCGCAAATAATCAATCATAACTGATGGGCTTTTTTTATTCTCTCTCTCCTGATCTTTTCACAACTTACTATCCAAACCTCAAATAAATCAAAATCCCACTTGACTAGCGATAGGCCTACATAAGAGTAGTGTATAAATTCTGTTAGAGAGGTCCAAAATTAAGAAAAAAAATTTTTATTGTGAATTTTTTTCTTTTTTTTTTTAAATATTTAAAAGTGTTAAAAAAATAATGTGAAAAAAAAATCAAAAAATCTTTAAATTTTTTTTTTCACATCATTATTTTAACACTTTTAAATATTTCTAAAAAAGGAAAATAATATTATATAGAAAAGGGCCTCTAACACCTCTCTTGTATTATAAATGGTGGGGTCCACAAACAAAATTGAGAGGTCCAACAAGCTGAAGCTGCATGCACAGATGATAGATCAATGTAAATAAGCCGATGCGACATTTATTTTTTATTTTTTATTTTTATTTTTATTTTTATTTCTTTTTAGGGATTTGATGAGAAACAGTGTCTGCCCTCTCATTGCCTGCGTCGATTGAAGTGGTCTCAAATGGCTTTGGGATTCTTTGGACATTAAAAATATCTTAAATTTTTATGAACAATAATAAAATAATTTGAGTTAAATTTTTTTTAAAATTTTGAAAATGAAAAAAAATATATTATAAAAAATATTATAAAATTAAAAAATTATTTAAATATAATTTTTTGATATAATTTTTTTTTATGTTTATAAAAGTTATAGTAGTTTTTATATTTTATTTTGAAGTTTATAAAAATTATATTGATTTTTATGTATAAATAATGATTAGAAAAAAAGAACTTTGTAACTTATCATTTTCATAAATTATGTATTATACGTATTTTAATTTTTTTTAATTATTTTAATTTTGATTTTTATTGAATTAATTGAATTTTTCTACTCATAATTTATACACTATATATTTTTAATAAGAGAATAAAAATAAAATAAAAAATTACGTATTCTGTATAATATAAAAATGATGAATATAATTTTTTAGTTATACGTCCTCTTAATCCAAACGAGCCCAATTATGAAAGCCCATAACAGATCGATTGAGTGTTCATTAATTGACGACGGTGGCAATTATAATAAATAAATAAATAAATAATAAATAATAAAGAATAATGTTGTATCCCCCGCTCCCAGTCCCGCTCCCAGTCCCGTTGGGATTTTTTTTTTGTTTTTTATTTTATTTTTTTTATTTCTTGATTAAGAAAATAATTTTTAATAAAAATGTGATTTTTTTTTTATTTTTTAAAAATATTAAAAAATATTAAAAAAATATATGTTAAAAATGAAAAGAAAAAAAAAACACATAGCGAGACTGGGAGCGAGACTGGGAGCGGTGTCCCTAGCACTGCTCAATAATAAAACTAGTGTAGCTGTCATTTATCGTGTCAAGGAATAAGAATAAATTATATTGAAAAGAGTGGATCCCACTCATTTATGAGATTTCACTTTCAACCTTTTTTGAATCAATGTTCTGAAATTTCAATAAATCAAAGGTTCCCAGTTTTGTATCGTATGCACTATTTAAAAATTATCGCCAAATAATATATATATAAATATATTTATATATATAACAATGTTATCTATAGTTTTTATTTTAAAATGATGTTGTGTCTGTACGTACAGTCTCTAAGTGAAGACCATATATATATACACTTATATAAAGGAGATTCTTGTAATTTTAAAAATTTTAAAAATAAAATTACATAGATTTACATTACAATCTCTAAATAATAACTGTACGTAACATTGCTCTAAGATTGAGGAAGGCCGATATAATGACCCATAATTATCGATCTACTTGAGATCAATAAGATGTAATTACGGTTAAAAGAGATGCGAGAATAAAATTTTGCTATTTATAAGTCTAGTACTGTATCAACATATATATCGCTTATTGCTATTAATTATGATGATGAGAGTTAATTAATTAAGGTAAAATGCTAGTGAAGTTACTACTCGAGTATTCTAATTTTTTATTTAATAGTTAAGGAAATGATTATTAAGCTTTGGTTTAATTGGATAGTGAAACCAGTTCAAGTACTCATATCTCATCTTATTTAATTATTAGAACTTTCTCGAACTTCTAAATAAAATATAATAAATAATTCAATTTTTTTAAATTTTAAAATAAAAATAATATTAAAAAATAATATTCTAATCATATTTTATTTAACTTTTATTTCATTTTATCTCCTTTCAACTCATTATTCAAATTAGACTTTAGAATTGTACATTTTTTTCCTTAATGATTAAGGATATTAAATAAATATTAAAAATAAATAAATACAATTTAAAATACACTAGTGGTATGCCCAACAGTAACGGCCCGCTGGCAAAACATCCTTAAATGAAGAGAGACGGTACGAAACAAATTAAGGGTCGGGGGACCAACGTAACTAGGTAACTTATCTTACCCATTTTAGATGTTGCTAACGTGCATGTCTTGTCTGAAATCAAGAAGATAAGGAATCTCAACAGGTGCCCTGTGCAACACGTTAGAAGAGAGTCTAATATTGTTGCCTACATTTTGGCAAATTTTTTTTTAAACATTTCGGATGTTATTATTGATATAGTGGATTATCCCAACTGTATTTCTTCCTTAATTTAAAGAATTGATCAAATGACTTCCTTTTCTTAAAAAAATTGGTCATCCATTGGAATACTTGGCAAAATTTTGGATATTACGGATCCCTTAGTGAAAGCAGGGTAATGTATACTCTTACATGAGAGGTAACTAGGAGAAAATTCAGGAATTAGTGGGGAGTACCCTATGTGAAGATCTAAAGTGCCAAAATGTCAAACTCTTCTGAGGTCCCGATATTCCTATATGGAGATCTGAACAGAATGGTAAGTTTTCTACATCTTTAACTTGGCATTACATTTATGAACAGGGGACAAACTGAAATGGGCTAAATGGATCTGGCACAGACTTTTGCTAAGTAAAATTTCTACTTTTATGTGGAAAGGTATGTATAAAGGTTTGCCTTTGGAACATAATATTATAAAGTTGATTATATCTATGACCTCTAAATGTAAATGTTGTAAACTAGCTGATTGTGAATCACTAGAGCATTCACTTCTAATGGGAGAGATTCCTGCTTAGGTATGGAACTTTTTTCAAGTTGCTCTAGGCTTGAAACTTGGGCCAACTAGGACATGGGTGGGTAAAATACAATAATGGTTATTTAAGGCTTTTACAGTTTCTCAGATTAGTGTTTTCTCTATAATCAACTAGTTTCTATGCCTATATAGATGCATAGAGTGGGTTACTGAAACTAGGGAGCAAGTGTGCTATAAGATCAAGAGATTTCTGGCTCAAATTATACATACAAAAATGAATAAACCATTCGGCAAGTGTTCATATGGTTCAGTTTTACAACAACCAGGCCTTCGGCAATGCCTATCAAGAATAAGAAAATTCAAATTTTGCAATGTATGCACCCGAAACAGGATTTGCTAAACTAAATGTTGATGGGAGTAGGTTTGGCAATCTAAAAAAAAATGGAGGTGGAGGAATCCTAGAGATGTGGAGGGGCACATGATTTTTTCTTTTATCAGATATTATGGTATAAGTTCAAACAATATTGCTGAGATCTAAGCCCTTTCAAATGGTCTTACTTTATGTGCACTGAGGAACATAACCCACGTCGAAATTGAAACTGATTCTAAGCTTGTACGTAGTTAATTGGTGGGAAAAGGTTGAGTTAGTCCCTTGGACGAGCCAGATGTACTAGATTGAGGCAAAAATGCAAGCTCGCTCGATGGTGGTAAGGATCTATCATTCTTTTAGAGAAATGAATCACGTCATAGACATATTACACAAGCTTGGTTCTAGGGGTCAAGAGGCGATCTTTGAGAATAATAATAACCTTCCAAAAGACATTATGTGAACTATTCGAATGGATCAAGCTGGTTTACACATAATTCGACATAGATAAAATGTTTTATGCAGGGTATTTTAGATTTATATGCTATTTTAGTATATTGTATAATGGTTGAGTTATTCTATATTTTATTTTGATGCCTGAGTTTGTATTTTATAATTATATGTAATCTCCAGGTGTTGGTTGTAATTATGGTATTTCTCTGCTATAGATAAGGGCTATCAATAAAATTGAGATATAATCTTCTTCCTAAAAAATAAATTTCCATACTATTAAGAAATATATTAAATAAAAATCTAAGCAATAACAAAAGCAAGCTACTATGTACTGCCAGAATTAATAGGATCCAGTAGGTACGTGTAATTAATAAAAAAGAAATTATAAAGAATGAGGTTAGGTTTGGATTGGCCATAAATTCTAAATGAATTAATATCGAATATTTGATCCATGCAGGTATTTAATTACCCGCCTGCCTTTAGATCCTTCTTCTTTTTTCTTTTTTTTTTTTGAAAAAAAAAAAAAGACATTCCATTGATAAAATAGATCAATTACAGAATTTGTCTAGCAAGATATTACTTGAGATAATCTCAGGACCCTCCTCGATAAGTACGATCTCACTCTCATAATGGAAACTTAACTTAACTAATTGATGTGCCACACAATTTCCAGTTCTTGGAATCCATGACACCTTCCAATCTGCCCTCCTTTGAAGCATTTCTTGTATATCTTCCACAATTTGTCCAAACCAAAGCCAATTTCCACCCTTAGTACTGTTCACTGCCTTCACAAGCACATGTGCATTACCTTCAAAAGATAACATCACCTCAGTAGAATACCTCAGTATAACGTTATTAATTTAGTTGTCAAAAGTAACGGCCAGCTTGATCATACTAATTAGGATATCGAATCATCGATAAATAATATTTGGGAATCGGATTCTTCTGCATGTTGAGAATTGAAGAATTCGTCGTCATGTGGGCATTCGGTGCTATTTCCACATTTTGACTGCCTTTCTATTTTTGAGAGAGGGAACTAAGGAAATTCTTTACGGATATTGAACCAGTGCCAGTTTTCCATGGTATGTAGGTAATTATCTCTCTCTCTCTCTCTCTCTCTCTCTCTCTCTCTCTCTCTCTCTCTATATATATATATATATATGGAAATGCCACACTCTATTGAAAAAAAGCTACCGAATGGATTTTTTGTTTTTGTACTTAATGATTAATTAGGAAGCGATTTTTAATGAGTTTGTTAGTTTTTTTTAAATATTTGAAAAAAAAAAAAAAAGAAATTTGCACGTTCGATATATAGGAACTTTCGGTGGGTTTCTTAAGTGGGTGTAGCATTACCCATAAATATATGAAAATTGTTAAATATACTTAAAAAAAAAACTCACAAAAAACTTAATTATTCACATGTCAATAATTGATATATTGAAAATCATAAAATTTAAAATTTAAAAATTTGAATTTCAAAAGAAAACTAACAAAATAAATTTGTAAGTAAAAGTGTAAATAAAATTGTAAGTACATGTAGCAGTATTACTCTCCTATATATATATGCATGTGTGTATATATATATGTATATGATGTTTAGGACAAAACACAAAGGGTCTTTGACCAAGTGTTATTGAAAAAATTATAGGAATAACTGTGTCTATTAGTCATCATGTAAATGATATCATATACTGAAAAGTTATAATATCTTATGAATCTGAATCATTGATCTACTGATTTAGAGGATCAAGTTCATGCAGTGACGGAACCAGAAAGTTTTTTAAGGGATCAATTTTTCTAACTTATAACACATTTATGTAAAACAAAAAAGACAAATCTTAATCTTAATTTTACAAAAAAACATAAAAAGTAACTATGTATAAAAAGCCAGATCTCAATAATTTGTTATATACATACAAAGATAAATTTCTAAAAATACAACTTACCATCTATGACGACAATGTTTCATGGATATGTATATATAGAGAGAGAGAGAGAGAGAGAGAGAGAGAGAGATTCATTCATTATTACTTTTGCAATGAAATATGTAGATTTTTTTTTGGCAATAAAAAATATCAAGTGATTTTTAAGAAACCTATCTTCCATTCTAGTATGTAAGCTAGTTTATCAAGTTTAATATAAAATCTAAATATTGATTTCGTATCACATTAAGTATATAATTATACGACAATTAAGATCTTAAATAAATATTTTCTTACTCGATAAAGTCTAGGGGATAAAAACTTCTCATTTATTTTTCCTATAGATCAGATCATCATATTTAAATAATTTCTTGAATTTATTTCACTTTGGGTTTCATATTAAGAAGCCTAATATTGTATAATAAAAGACTTTGGGATACAAATTAATAAGTTTATTATTTCTCATGAACCTAACTTTAAATTAATTTTGGGGGACCATTAGGGGTGGGCTCTGACTCCGACGAAGTTGGAGTGGCCACCTTTGACCTCCGACTCCGATAAGAGGTCATCGTGTACTTTGACTTCGACTCCAATTGGAGTGTGATTGGGCCAATTCCTAATCCCTTAGCCGACTTCCAAAGGCCCCACTCCCAATTCCAAATCCCTAGGCCCACTTTCGAAGGCCCAAGGCGTATTATGATATTTGGGCTTCTGAAATACTGTAAAAAAAAACACCTACAACCTTGTGGGCTTCCAATTTCCAAAAAATGCTGTAAAAAACAATTAAAAAACTTAAATATAACGATTAAATTACATACATTATAAAACCAAAGAGAAGTAAATTATGACAAACACAATATAAATAAAAAATGCAAAGGAACCCCCAAATAACCAGCACAATCACAACCAAACATTAATTAAACAACCAAAGTCCTCAACCAATTTATATTGTACAATGTAATAATGTATCAGAATAAAACAAAATATTATAAATTAAATATTATAAATTGAGAACAATTCCCAATTTTTCATCACTATTAGCCATTCAGCCTCCAATCTCAAGCATCCTGCATTGTTGTTTTGGAAATTAAAAAAAAAAAAAAAGAATCAGAGCATTATTTTGAGCTAACAAAAACAAACAAAACTTTTTTGCTAATGGTATTTCATTTCTCACCAATAAAGGGGGTTTTTCATCCCAAGGTGCGTCTGTCTCAGTCATCTTCAATTATGCTAGGGTTCATAATCAGGTCTACAAAATCATAAAAATTACAATTCAAATAATTAAAACATTAAAAGTATTTAAATAATCATTTAACAACATATAAAGTTACCCGATTTAAGTCTATACCTCCCAGCATCAATGGTGTCTAGTCCAATAGGCATTTCACTTAGCCAGTTCTGTAAGCAAATGAGAGCCTCCAAGGTAGTCGGTGCCAATGAAATCCGATAAGCATCTAACACGCGACCTCTGATGCTAAAAGCCGACTCAGAGGTAACCGTAGTGACAGGAATGGCTAGCACATCTCGAGCTATTCGAGAAATGATTGGAAACTTGGTGGAATTAACCTGCCACCAAGTTAACAAATGAAATGCATCACTAGGTGTCTCAACATCTTCTATAAAACAACACTCAACCTCAAACCTACATTGCATAATATTTCTCGATGCATGATTTTGATGATACCGATGCACCAAAATAGATAAACTTTGTGCATGTGTGTCATCTAAGAAAGATGTCAAGCTGGTTGGGTGTGAGGAGCTACCACCTGCAGTTGAAGACTGACCACTGTTGTTGTAGTGGCTATATAAGTCATCAATATCACTTTTCCATTCTCTAATAAACTCTTCAGCCTTCTTGGAGGAACTCCGACTCCGGGTTCCACATACTCCGACTTTGTCAGAATCGGAGCGGAGGTCATATTATAAACTTTTTAAGGTGGGGCATTTCATATTATATATATATAATTATGAAAAATATTTAGTAGGAATCTTGAATTTAAAAAAAAAAAATTGTTGGTGGGGGGGGGGGGTCAACCATCAATGTGGTTATGCACTGAGATCATTCACATTTCTATCCAAAATTTTGGACCTCAAGTGAGAAAGATAGACTCGTTTTGATATTTGAAAAAGTTGAATTATTTATTATATTTTGTGTAAGAATTTGAAAAGGTTGTAATGATGAGATGAGATGAGAATTTTGTATCTCATCCTACTTGCCAAACCTATCCTAAATGTTGTACGTAGGTCTCACTTAATATGATATTTCTCTCTTCCAATAATTTACGAAATCCTCAAATTCTTCCTAAATATTTTTACAAATTTAGATGCCTAAAATGTGACGGTGGAAAGGGGTGAACAAAAGTTCTCAGAATAACGTACTGTATGTGTAAAAAAATGGGAACAATTAATGATGAAAATGAGCATATCTAGCAGAAAGCTGTGGTCTTAGCTTATAAGAAAGCATAAGCTTGAGAGCGTCCCAATCTGTATTCCTTTCTTAATTAAAGTTCGAATTGGATGCTATTGCTCATTAATGACTAAAACCATGCAAACATATATAATACATGATATATATCAGATCAAAATTGAAGTCACTCTCAGGGATTGTTACACTTTGTCGTTTCCTATTGTCTGTTGGGATTTATATTTACGGTAAGCCTAGTTTCTGCAACCATTGCTGTAAGTGGGAGTAGTGAGGTTGCTTGCCAGACCAAAGCAGTGGGGATAATAATTAGGTCACAGCAACCTTTTGTGCATATTTTGCTTAGTGGACAGCTAGCCAAGACTACCTTCTTCCATGGAACTACATGAGTCATGGCGCCATTCATATTGATTACAGCACCATGCACATAGCATGGCTTGGCGAAGCATGCATGCATTGAGCCTGATGAACGACGTTACATGATCGTTATAACGATCTTCTCCTTTGACCCACATGACCCATAGACAAATGCATGCTCAAATGCCTTTGACTATAGCACGAACAAACACATTGGCATGAACCCACAAATACTGACCCCTCCGATCCCTCTCTCTCTCTCTCTCTCTCTCTCT
>QEOT01000902.1:26040-41123 GCA_003123785.1 Pterocarya stenoptera | reverse complement strand
ATATATATATATAATATGAAGTTCTAAGATTAATTTGGTCTGCCTTTAATTTTCCCTTTACTTTGTAGGAAGAAATATATGGTGAAATAACAATGCTGAGAAATGAAACTCGTCGTCTCCAAGTTAGGATGCAACGCTACAGCGGTGAGGACACGAGTCCCTTACCATATGAGGATTTGGATCGACTTGAACAAGAACTAGAAAGCTCGATTAACAAGGTTCGAGATCGAAAGGTATTTTCAATGCTGTAGTCTGGTTTTAAATTTTAAGGAATAATTTTAAGGATAGAAATATGTCTCTTAAAACTTTTGTTCTTAAATTTAAGAATAAAAATTTATTTAATATTTTATAAGGAGTAAAATATTTTTTTTACACTTTATTTAACGAGGGTAGGGCAGGCGGTTGAATGTTTTTCTAGGGGCAGCCACCATGCTCTATCACATATGTGTCGTTAGTTATTCAAGATATACGACATGCCTTTAATTGATCTCCATTGAGACTTAACGACTTATTCTGTTGCATGCTTTGGAAAGTTCAAATGTTTGATTGAAATCTAACTTTGAACAAGGATCCGGCAACTCCATTAATCTATTGTAGTAAGTGATCAATATACCTCCCACCAATTCACTAATCTTTTGACTTCCCAAGGTATCTTGTCCCCATACACCTCAGCAAAATGAAATCGTCAAGAGAAAATATAGGTACATCATAAAGACTGGTATCGCATGATTGCTTTCTCAATCCAAACTTCTTATAAGTTTCGGGTTGAGGCATGTCAAGCTGTTGTTTAATGTTTACTTCATCAACTGGTTGCCATCTTCATGAGTCTTAGGTTTTGTCACGTATGATTGACTGTCTTGTTGGGTTATATTGTCTTGTTGGATTGTAGTAGGCGTTACAACCTCGTGTTGATTTCTTATGCTATGTTTATCATATTGTTGGTTCAGTTGTGGGCCCAATAGTAGAGTCCATTTGATTTCCAATAATGGTATCTTGAGTTGTTGTTAGCCTTTGACCAGCTTAAGTGTCAGGTATCTCTAAGTCTTATCTAGTCATTATTTAGTTAATCGGTTGCAGGTGGGTCTATTATTAACTAGGTTGTTATTAGTGGGTCCTTAATATCAGTCTTGTTATTAAGTTTCTATATTTAATGTGTTATTATCAATGAAAAGGGCAAGGACTTTCCGGATTTGGCAAGCTTGCTCAATGGAGGTATTGGTTCCCTTGAAGCAACCAAGTGTCTCGTTGATTCACTTTAGTAATTGATTTGTTCTTAACAAGTGATATCCCAGAGCCAAATTGGTCCCATGCCTAAAGGTACAGGTACACGTTACTCTCATCTTGCTGACTCTTTTGCTGCAGCTAAACAAGCTCAAGAACTTCGTCAAAAAAACTAGATCCCACTCCAACAAGTAGTGGAGGGTTTGTCTCAACATTGGGTAGGGGTTGCAAATGTGGATTCTTAGGTTAGAAGCAGTGATAGGTGGACTGAGGATCATGGAGAAGGTTTAGGATTTAAGCTGAAGGTGGCAAACCCCTTGTATGAAGACCACAATGGAATCCAAACTCGGTCTATTCGATTGAATTTTTTCAAATTTGATGGTGACGATCCGAATGGTTGGATTTACCAAGCCAACCAATTCTTTTCTTAATATCAAACAAATCCCCTTCGTCAGATACTATTGACTTCCTTCCATATAGAAGGAAAGGCATTAGTTTCGTTTCAAGATCTTGAGGCATTGAGAGGTATACCTAGTCACTAACCAAATTAAACCAAACCTCTTTTGTGGAGGCTTACAAAACTAAGTTTGAGACATTATCAAATTAGATGCAAGGATTGGCTGAACCTTATTAACTAAGTTTCATCCTCAGTGGAATAAGAGAAAATGTTCGATTGCTGGTACGTATGCTCAATCCTCAGACTTTATCTGTTGGATTTGGCCTAGCTAACATGTAGGAAGAAAATGTTGTAGCATTAAGAAGAGTGTCGAGGTTGGGACCACTTGCTTCTTGACTAGCCCTTGGCCCTCCTTCTCCTTCCGAGAAAAAGGCCATTGTTTCAATTTAGAGGTTATGTATTCGCCAGATGAAGGAAAGGCATGAGATGGGTCTATGTTACAATTGATGACAAATGGGGACCTGGGCATAAATGCGAGGCAACAAGGTTATTTATATTGGAGTGTGAAGAGGATGAACCTAGATATGTGAAGGAATTAAAGGAAAAGGGAGAGTGTAGCTCAAAGAAGAACTATAAATCCATGGAACTGGAGCCTGGAATTTCAATCCGTGCTTTATAGAGGTCTCAAAATCCCAAAACCATGAGGCTTTTGAGAAGAACTCAAGGTTGTGCAATGGTTATTTTGATAAATACATGCAACACACAACTTTATGGATCCTTCCACCCTTAAGAAAGCTCAGCTGCAAGCTCAACCAATTGAAGGACTTACAGCCAAGGTGGCTAAAGGCGAGTCACTCAGCAGTGCAGGGTAATTCTTACTGATTTCTATTTATTGACCTTAGGGGGTTGTGATATTGTCTTGGAAATTAAATGGTTGAGATCCTTTGGACCAATACTATGGAATTTCTCAAGACTTGGAATGGAGATCTCTTATCTAGGCCAAACCAAAACATTGCAAAGGGTTTGACTCACTAGTATCTCATTGTTTGAATGCTACTAAAAAAGACCGTTGGGGCCTAGTTATCCAACTCATAGAACCCATTGAGTCCACTTTGCTTTCTTTCGAAACTGAACCAACCTTAAAATAATTGATTGACCTCTATCAGAATCTGTTTAGTGAGCCTAAGGGATTACCTCCACCAAGGGATCATGACCACCATATTAGACTCCAACGAGATGCTAAACCTATGTGTGTATGACCTATCAATACCCTTATTTCAAAAAATAGAAATTGAAAAATTGGTCAAGGACATGTTATCCTCTGGAATTATTAGCTCAAGCCAAAGTTCTTTTTCCTCGTCTACCCTTTTAGTAAGGAAACAATATGGAAGTTGGAGGCTTTGTGTGGATTAACGAGCCCTCAACAAAGACACAATCAAAATGAAATTCTCCATTGTAGATGCCTAATTTTATGACCCATTAGGGTCACTATGAGTTTTTGGTAATGCCTTTTAGGCTTACCAGTGCTCCAACCACTTTTCAAAGTCTCATGAATGAGATTTTTAAGCCATATTTGAGGATCATCATAGTTTTTTTTTATGACATCCTCATATATGGCAAAACTTTTTATGATCATATGAGCCATTTACAAACTATCCTAGACATCTTGAAACAACACCAACTTTATGGCAAGAAATCTTAAGTGCAGTTTTGGATTTTCAAAGATCAAATATCTCGGTCACTTGATTTCTTAAGATGGGGCTAAAGGCCACCATAATTGAAGCTATGATTAATTTACCATTCCTTAGCAATCTAAAATATCTTTGAGGATTCTTAGGACTTACTAGATATTATAGAAAATTCATTAAATGTTACAGTCTCATAGCTACCCCTTTGACATATATTTTGAAAAAAACTCCTTTCATTAGACTGCTATAGTCAAAGAAACCTTTAACAACTTTAAGAGGGCAGTAACTAATCTCATAGTCTTAAGCTTATTTGATTTCACCCAACCCTTAGCCATTTAATGTGATGCTTCTGAGTATGGATTTGGGGATGTTTTGATGCAACAAGGAAGGCCAATTGCATATTTGAGCCAAGCACTACAGCGAAAAGCCTTACAACTCTCCACATATGAGAAGGAGTTAATGATACTAGTCTTTGTTGTAAAATAATGGAGGCCTTATTTATTGGGTCAAAATTTCAAGGTGCAAACTTATCAACAGAGTTTAAGATACCTCCTAAAACAAAAGGTGGGGACTTCTTTTTAACAAAGGTGGATTACAAAATTATTGGGGTATGATTTCTCGGTTGAGTATAAACAAGGGAAAGAAAATAAGGTGGCTAATGCCTTATCTAGGAAGATGGAAGACTCTCCTAGAGTTGGCTACACTCACCTCTCCTACAACCTCTTGAGTTATATTGTCTTGTTGGATTATAGTAGGTCTTACAAGCCTTATGTTGATTTCTTATGTTATGTTTATGTTGGTTTAGTTGTGGTCCTAGTAGTAGAGTACTCCATTTGATGTCCAATAATGTTATCGTGGGTAGTTGGGTTATGGATAGCTTTTGACTAGGTTAAGTGCCAACAATCTATGAGTCTTATCTAGTCGTTATTTAGTCAATCAATTGTAGGTGGGTCTATTATTAACGAGGTTGTTATTAGTGGGTACTTATGGTTCAATCTTGTAATTAAGTTTTGTATTTAATGGGTTATTATCAATGAAAAGGTCAATGATTGAATTTGACAAATTTGTTCCCTTGAGGCATTGGTGCCCTTGAAGCAACCAAGTGCCTCGTTAATTTACTTTAGTCGTTCATTTGTTCTTAGCAGGTTTTACTATACCTTTCTCCAAACTATTCAACCCAAAATAGATTATTATCAATTAAAATTTAAGGGCCTTTGGTTGTACGTGTTATTCTTAATTTAGGTCATGCACGAAACACAAGCTTAGAATTCAAAGCAAGCAATGCATCTTCCTCTATTATTGCTCCATCCAACAAAGTCTTCATCTCATGCCATGTGATGTTTGATAAAAGTTTGTTTCTTTCACTAGACTATCAGTTCTTCTTCATATGACAAAGAGAGCTCCCTACAATTACAACAATTATTACTCATTCTCAATTTTGTTCTGGTAAGTGCCTACCTGATCTACCTTTAGCTTCTCTTGCTCAAGTAGATTACTAACCTTGTATAGAACTAATGGTCCAAGCCTCCACAACTTCATCAGATAAGTAATCTACTTTAGAATTTATGGTCATAGCCTAACCAATTTCCTTTAGTCCTCCTTTGAATTCATTCACAACATGCAGCCATCCTCAAATCCTCACAACAAGAAGTACTCCTTTTAATCAGATTATTCCTTCTAATACCAATATTTTAAAATTTGTTCCATTTAAGCTAGAATGATAGAAATTTCTCATAACAAATCAATGGCTCGAACATTAAACCCTTATATTCAGTTTCATCAATAATACCAGACTATTCTAGACTCTTTCACATGTTTAGGACATTTCCAATGATTTTTCAGCAAAATTTACATTTCGGTCTAGAGGTATTTTTGTTTAATTTGCCAAGAACCATAGACCGGTTTGGCATCAGGGGTGAAATCATAATTTAAAGTAGTATGCTTATATATTTTG
Organism: Pterocarya stenoptera; assembly: GCA_003123785.1. Lineage (NCBI taxonomy): Eukaryota > Viridiplantae > Streptophyta > Magnoliopsida > Fagales > Juglandaceae > Pterocarya > Pterocarya stenoptera. Next base: position 35,863 of record QEOT01000902.1, on the reverse strand, counting down.
TACACCACACAAAGAGGGAGGGAGACCAGCTTTAATAATTGATGTTGAGTGATATCTGAACTTTGGTTTTGGATGTGGCACAAGTTATAGTAAACTAACTTGTTTTTCATACATAGTACTTTTGCTTCCCTTTCTTTTTTTATAGGTGGTTTCATTTGCTCTTTAAGTAGGACATGAGGACATAACATTAGATAAAAAAAAAAAAAAAAAAAAAAAGGGGAAAAAAATAAAAAAAAAATAAAAAAAAAAAAAAAAAAAAAAAGGGGAAAAAAATAAAAAAAAAATAAAAAAAAAAAAAAAAAAAAAAAGGGGAAAAAAATAAAAAAAAAATAAAAAAAAAAAAAAAAAAAAAAAGGGGAAAAAAATAAAAAAAAAATAAAAAAAAAAAAAAAAAAAAAAAGGGGAAAAAAATAAAAAAAAAATAAAAAAAAAAAAAAAAAAAAAAAGGGGAAAAAAATAAAAAAAAAATAAAAAAAAAAAAAAAAAAAAAAAGGGGAAAAAAATAAAAAAAAAATAAAAAAAAAAAAAAAAAAAAAAAGGGGAAAAAAATAAAAAAAAAATAAAAAAAAAAAAAAAAAAAAAAAGGGGAAAAAAATAAAAAAAAAATAAAAAAAAAAAAAAAAAAAAAAAGGGGAAAAAAATAAAAAAAAAATAAAAAAAAAAAAAAAAAAAAAAAGGGGAAAAAAATAAAAAAAAAATAAAAAAAAAAAAAAAAAAAAAAAGGGGAAAAAAATAAAAAAAAAATAAAAAAAAAAAAAAAAAAAAAAAGAAAAGAAAAAGTGGGACATAATTAAACAAAAATTAAAAGATGAAAAGAAAATGAAACCTTCAACTAAAGTGTTATTAAAAAATAATCTTGATACTTATTGGAGCTGAACACAATTGTTTTAAAAAAAAGCTATTGTATCGCAAATATAAATATCTAAAAAAGTTAGAAAAACTAGCAAAATGTTGAAGTTAACATAAATTTTTGAATAATTTATAGAATTACATACAAATAGAGCTCCAACCAACTATTTTATTTTCATTAAATTTCAACCATTTATAAGAAAGTAAAAGCTTAAATTGCATACATTTATATTATAAACATACATACACATACATAAAGATAATTCTGAAACAATACACCGGTACATACCGGTATTGAAATATTCAATTCCAGTGCCTCAACCGAAATGATTATTGCAATAGAGTTCAAAACTTTTCTCAGACATGCATCTCCTCTCCTTACGTTGTGTCCTAATCACAAGCTATTACATTGGAACCAAATGACTTCTTAGATCTTTAGCTTTACTACTTAACCAAACATCCATTAAAGGCCTTGGTTCCAAATAATCTCTTACTCAACCAACTACTTTCATTTTCGAGTCCCAACTTGATGGCTTGTTTTGTCATTTTGTCCATGTGCCTTCAATAGAAACCTAATTATTTTAAATGAACGCATAAGCTTAAAACTAGGGCAAATGAGACTATTAATAGATACAAAGTTTCGATGGTTTCAAAAGTGTCTAAACAAAGAAATGGTATTGACTAAATTGAGAGTTTGAGCCTAGTGATAAAACCAACAACCATTCAATTACTTTTGGGTTATTGGTGCCAGACAGAATTAAGATTATTCTAGCATTTAGTTTATTAATAAAAACTCATAATTGAGAATTGGAAAAGAAGCAAATCAGAGAGAAAACATTGAGAATAAAGTCCATTGATAAAATTCAAAATCAAGTTCTAAAACTCACAAGTAGGCTCAAATAGCTATAAAAATCTAGAATTATGAGAGTTATGCACGAAAAGGAAAAACTCTAATATTGCATAAATATAAAATACGTAATAAAATTAGAATCCTACCAAAAAACTCGTCCAAATCAAAATCAAAATCATCTCTAAAGAGAAACTGAAATTTTTCCATGAAATGTAAAAAATAATGTAAATAGGTGATTTGAAAGGGAAATATTGACCATCGCGTGTAGCGTGATGACCACGACGTGGCTACCAAAAAGAATTTTCTAAATTGGGACCTTATGTGCGATTTTGATAATTGTAGCCAAATTTATGACTAAAATACTGACACGTGCACAATATTGCCCCAATCCAAGAATTCTTCACAATTGCTTGCCCTATTTGCACTGACTGCCTTCTCGAGATAGTTTAGCGCTATAAATGTAAAATCTATCAAATATGTATCATCAACCCAGATCCCCTTGCTTCACGTATATAGCTATCTTCTCCTTTATTTCAAGACAATGTTATAGTGTATATGAGGATTCTACATAAAGTGTCTACTTTGATCAATGTGAGACAAACTTTTTCATATACTTTTTTTAAATTTTGGTCTTTCCCTCTTAAATTTTAAATTTGTTTTAAATAAGTAGACTCTACATATCGGCTTAAAAATAGAATAACCCATCCTTCAATGCACAATTTATAATATACATATATGGGATATGTTATATTATTATTTGAAATACCAAAACAAATCATTTAATAAATTTATTACACTTTACCCTCTCGAACTTTTACTCAATTTACAATGTGCCTCCAAAACTAATAATTATATCAAAGTAGACTCTCAGACTTTCAAAACTTCCCAATCCTCCCTTCCATCTACCAGCAGCGTCAAATCTAAAGAAATTCACCGTAAAGATGTAATTTTCATCTAATTTATTATCATTGACTATATAAAATATAAAATAAAATATATTATCAATTAATAATAAATCATTAATCATTAACTATATATAAAATTATTTTATACCTAACTTGCAAGCAAGTATGAATAATCTATGTACACAATGAAATTATTTAATATTCATTAACTATATATAAATTAATAAAAGAAGATTATTTAATGATTTATGATTTATTATTAATTGATAGCATATATTATTGTATATTTTATATGGTCAATGATAATAAATAAGAAGAAAATTATATCTTTGCAGTGAATGTTATGAACATGAGCAACATGTGCAGTGAATTTCTATTAGATTTAACACTGCTGGTAGACAGAATGAGGGATTGAAAAGTTTTGAAAGTTCGAGAGTTTACTTTGATGCAATTATTAGTTTCGGAAACAGATTGTGAATTGAGTGAAAGTTTGAGAGGCAAAGTGTAATTAATCCATAAATTTATTAATGAAATCTTGCATTCTATCTATGATATTAGTTTTTCTAGCTATGAAGATCAGGGATTCAAAATAAAAGGAGCAATGGACTAGAATGTGAGGTGTAAAGACAAAATATTTGAAGGAGGTGATAAAGAAGAGGTGAGGAGAAAAAAGATTGCCCTAAATACCAAGATGCAAGAATCACGGAAGAGCACAAAAAATTGGGTGAAGCCCACTAAGATTTGGGAGAAAAATATATCTTTATATTGTGTTTTCATTTGTAAATAATTTGTCATTATAACTTGACTATGTCATTGTATATAAACTCCTTGGATTTATAAGCCAATCTTTTCCCCCTCTTTTTCTCTTACGTTTTACTTTAATTTATGTTCAGAATGAGCTATTGCACCAACAGCTGGACAACTTGAGAAGGAAGGTGAAAACTCACTACTTTTTTTTTCTGCATACCACACATATGAGAAGTTCAAATTTATTTCGTTGTTAATATTCAGGAGCGGATGTTGGAGGAAGAAAACAGCAGCATGCACGTTTGGGTAAGTAAAGAATATATTCAAAACAAGTCCAACAGATGTTCAATTGTGAGCCTTTTCATTGCTAAAGAATCCCAATTCAATTGGGTTATCTTTATACAACATTTAGACCTGATTTGGATAGAAAGATGCTTCCATCTCATCCCATTACATCTCAATTAGAAAAAATCAAATAGTTTAAACTGTAGAGAAGAAGATGTTGAATGGATATTCAAAATAATTGCTTGCATTGGTTGATGACTATGTATAGATTCAAGAGAATCAGGCAGCTATAGAGTATCAGCAGGCTGCAGCAATGCAAGCAAATATGCCATTTGAGCATAAGCAAGTTGTAGGTCAATTCTCGTTATATGTAGAGCAACCTAGTAGTGAGCTTCAACTTGCCGCCATCCCTCCTCAGATTCAGCCGACATATCATCTTCAACTTTCTCATCCTAATTTTCAAGATTATGTTTCCTCTTTGGTTCCACAAGGTATGGCACAATAATTATAAAATTTAGAAATACTACAATTATAAAGAGATCCTACAAATATAAACTTACAAACTAACATGCCTTCATATGATACGTTAGATCTACTTTATAATAAAAGTAGCCATATAATCTAACGTATTATATCAAATCACATCTGTTTATAATTTTATTTTTGTGGCTAAAGAATTTTTCTTATTACAATCACTAATTAAATCCTTTTGATCTGAATGTCTTGACAAGTCTAATAATCAATGACATTGCAGATTGAGGTTTACTCATGATATGGGTTTCTAGTATGAAGAAATACAATTTCACGTGGTGATCAAGATGAAGACTTGTAATTTCTGCTAGGCATACTTATATGGCTACAACAAGAACTTTCATGTATGCTTCCGAGCTTACGTAATTAGCTAAAACAATAATTTTTTTGTTGAGTCTAGTCGTGTGTTTAAGTTTCCATGAATTCTAGCAAATACTTTATTATGGAGACAACAAAATATTGTTCCAAATGCTTGCATTATGTGGAAAACCAATTTTATAGTTTAGAGATCACTTGTGGATGTTATTGTAATTACAACACAGGTGACATGTATGAACAAATATGCAGAGGAAAAAAAAAAGTACCTCAGTGTGCCTATAAACAATCATAGAACATCCCAAAGAAGTAAGACTTTCAAGTTTTGTCAGCCGATGCTTGCATGTGGCACCATATCCTTCTAGATAAAATCCCATTTTTGTAAATTATTCATAACTTACATAGATCATATCATCTTGCAGGAACCTAACGTTTAGGTGTTTGTATGGTTGGAACCTTCAGTATGATTACCTATGAACAAAAAACTATACCCTATGGAGAAAGGCTTACTAAAAGATAGGATTGAGCTGCTCTTAATATCTAATCTAATATGATTCAAGCATTTTCATATATTTTAAGCATAAGTAGTATATTTTATAAGCATAAATTATATGACTTATACACATCTATAATTATATTAAAATAAAATAAATTTGATAATAAATATCCATAACTCTAAGTTTAAATACTGAGTGTATGTTTGGCAACACAAAAATTCTTAGATATTTCCTTTCTAAATATCACTTAAATATAAAACACTTTTCAATTTCAAATTTTCATCTTCATCTACTTATTATAATTTTTCCAAACTCTCAAAGAAAATCCAAAACACAATACTACTTTTTCAAATTTCAAAACAAAAATAATATTAAAAGTAATATTCAAACAAAATTTTAATTTTATAATATTTTTATTCAGCTTTTTCTCTCTCCCTTTCCAAATCTTAATAAAACATTTTAACTTAAACTATTTCACTACTACTTATAAATATACTGAGATATTCTAAGTATCCAAATAGACCCTTATACTACAATAGATTTGAATTTTTGTATTGATTTAGAATTTGTGATGGTCAATAAACCGTCACCAAATATAACCTTTAGTGACAGTTTCTTTAAATCGTCACTAAATTGGAAGATAAATTTACCAATGTTCGAACATTAAGGATTATACATTTAAATGTTAAGAATACGTTGTCGTTTTTTAGATCAGTACATTTGAACGTATATCATTAGACGTACAAATGTAGATAGTACGTTTGAACATATAATATGTGTGAGCAGTTTTGTAGTATATTTGAAAGTTACAAGATTTACGTGCGAGTGTACTATTTTAAAATTAAATTTATATTTTTGGGATGAATTACGTTCGAATGTTACTAGAGTCTTGCAAATGTTATTGCTATATAGTTCGAACATAATGTCTTCTTGTGTGAATGATATATATGCCCTAATGTTTGAATGTATGTGCTTAAGGTTCGAATGTTTGGATATTGGAATTTGAATTTACAAATGTAAATATCCAGACCAAAAGAAAAAACATAATATTAAACAAGAAATTGTAAACTAAAAGATTGTTGAGAACTGAAATACTTAAGCAAGAAATATATTAACTGATATTGTTCATTACAGAAAGATAACAAAATATGACATGAAATGATAAATACAAAAGTAAAAAAAGGATCAACAGAGCTTATGAAATTCGTTTGAAAACATTTTGACATTTAGACTGTTCATCAGGATTTCGGCTTGGAAATCCGAGTATACCCAAACCATAACCGAGGTTTCAAACTAGGGTCAGAACTTGGACTAGGTTAACCCAAGTTAGACCCAGGCTAGAACCCGGATGAACCCAGATTTTTTAAAACCCAGGTTTCGGATTGCACCCTTTTTTTTTAATAATAAATTACATGCCTTACAGCTACAACTAGTGGTTCCAACTCAGCAACTGGGGCTTTTACCAAGACTTGCAGTCAGGTATGGGCACCCCATTACCACCTGGATATATAGAACTTTATTTGTTTGATCTTATAGACGAGGATGTCAAGAGCATTGCTCCGGGAAATTTTGAGTGCCACTAGGGAGTTTATAGGTATGATGGACAGCCCAAATTTACGATGGATCTTTCTAGTTCGAATCAAAATTAACTTCTTGTGCCTGCACAAAATGTGGAATATCTCCCTAACAAACAGTGTATGTTTAATGCCTATGCCAAGGATTTGAGCAAGCTTGCAGATAACATAAACTTTGCTTGCACCTTCGCAGATTGCACATCACTCCAATATGGTTCCTGTAACAATTTGGATGCTAATGGGAATGCGTCTTATGCATTTAAATATCACAGGATCTCTAAATATTATAGGAAACGACTTAAAGATTGACAAAGATGGAACATTGAAGCTTTGTGAATTCTAATGTAAAAAAAAAAAATGGTTACCGGGTACCGGAATCCAGTTTCCTGGGTTCTGGACCTGGCTGGGAAAAAACTCAGCTCGGATGAACAACCCTAGTTGACATTTTCGTTTAGGATATCTAAATAATGGCCAAGTGAGGACAAAGTGTCCTCTACTGATGCCTGAAGAGACCCAATCTATCAATCAACGTATGCAGTACTATCTGACACAATCATATTGACCTAAGTAAGGCATGCATCCCCTGTAGTTCCACCCATCGGCTCCCCACTAATACTCCTGATGCGGGGAGCAACACCAACCCTAGCCTGAGTTGGTGGCACAAGATTTTCTAAAGGCCAAGCTTCATGTCGAGCTTGCCCCTTCGCCTATCCAAGGCTCCATCGATGTGAGGTCATGTCAAACAGGCTCATTTGCTCGGCCAGCCCCTACTCAGCTCGGGGTGCCCATCTCCATTGCAATAGCAACCGAGAATGATCACCTTATATGTAAAGTTTTTAGTGGAGATGACGTTGGCCTCGTAACAGATCCTCACAATTGTCTTCAATGGAAAGTCAATAGGTTCTCCAAGTGCCATGCATAGAAGGACCAGGGCACAAGTATGGCAAAAGGTGGCCTGATGTGCCACAAGATCTAAGTTTGAGTTGCAACATCCAGAAAAATAGTAGCAATGTGTTTTGCTAGAAAGAGTTCTTCGACTCGAACAGGGTGCGGTATCTCCCTGTGAGACTGAAGAAGTCCTCGTCGTAGTCAGCATCTTAAGGTTGAGTCCCATCGCCATCCAAAGGTTCTACATCTCTACTTATTAGATCGGGCTCGATAGGGTAGGTAGATGATCTAGATGTCTCAACATTCGGTGTGTCCTCGGCCTGATCCACTATAGCTGACGACTCAGATACTCGAGTGATCCCAAAGACATCTACTAATACCTCGAACTCAACACCTTATACAAATACGATGTGAGTATCTGCATCCTGTGTCAAGTGTTGCATCTGCATGTGAACTCGCGGACTATGTACAAGTATATCTTCCCCTTCAATTTACATATGCTGGTCCACATTCTAGCGACGAAGAGGAACCTCAAACTCCTCCTCTCCTAGGTCATGTAGTATTCTCCCAAAATAAAGTCCTTGGATGCACAATCTGGTTATAACTTTGTTGGTGGAGAATTAATAAAGCTCGGTTGTACATGTTGGATAATTTTGTTGGATTGATAAATATCGCAGGTATGTCCCATTGTTGAAGCTAAATTTTATCCACATTCCAAATTAAAGTACCAAACAAGGTGTTAATTGTATTATCTTTTCATCTACTTAGTGAGCACAAGGATGAACTTTGGTCACAAAGCGTAAAGAATATAGAGGCAAAGCATGAAGAAGAATTTTTGAAATGGTTTGAACAATGTATGCATTTAAATGAAAAGTTCAATTCTTCCAAGTTATCAATTATTTTACTTTACATTAACGACACTAATGTATACTATTTCATATGTTAGATTTTGCAACAACATAATCATGATCCACAATTAGTATATTTTGAATTGCATACATTGGCCTGTGGTCATCAAGTAGAGCACTTCGATACACAAGTTACACGGTTTGAGATTATAGGTTTCATACCATAGACCATGAACGTAACCAAAAAGCTAAAAAATGTGGTGTGTTAATTAAGGGTAGTCATGCAATAAAGGATATAGACTACTATGATATCATACATGACATTATTAGATTGAGATACCTGGGCTGGAATGTGACATGTTTATTTAAATCTGATTGGTGGGATCTAGGTAGTGGTTGGGTATCAATACATAGAGATAATCACTTCACGAGTGTCAACACTGCATGTAAATGGTATGAACATAATCTATTTGTATTGGCTTTCCAAGTGACTCGAGTGTATTATTTGGTTGATCCAATCAAAGAGGCTAATGAATATAGTGGATAGATAAGTTGGCAAGTCCTACAGAAGTTTGTTGCTCATAATATTTATAATGTACGATCGGTAGTGGAGGATCATAGTGAAGATGAAGATGACATTCTAAGTATAAAGGCCTACCAAGATAGTGGTGGACAATGTATTAATTTATTTATTGATCTAAGTGCAGTCAAACTAATCTCGTTATGCAGAGATTACGTTCCACTTGTACATCTCGATGCATCAGTATTAAGAAGAAGAAGATAATGATGATGATGATGATGATGATATTATTGAAGGAGATTCTAAAACAAGCATGAACAATACGTCTGAGGATGATGGAGATTAAATGTAGGAAATTCTTTATTTTAAGTAGATTGTGCTATAGATTTTTCATAATTACATTATGCCAATTTTACTAACAATGATAGTGATTTGAAAGGATGCCACCAAAATGACAATGAAGAAATGTACCTCCGACGCCAAGTGCAAAACCAATTGAGGACTCACCAACTGAGGAACCCACCTCTGACGATCTTGATACACAAGAGGCAAACCAATCGACACCTGGCAGTAAGTACATTGTTGTGAGAATTTATTATTTCTATACTACTTAGGGAAAATTAAATGCTTTTAACACATTTAAATATATTAGTTGACACGTGACCTAGAGTTGGAAAAAAATGAGATGGCATGGAAAAATTAAGGTCAATATCTTGACTGCACTAGAGCTGTGGATGATAGTGACAGGTGGCTTTCCTCCTATGTCGTAACACTAGTTAGAACTTATGCACTCTTTTATATGTGATATTGGTGAGATGTTCCAATTGAGGTTAAGGATCACATTCAGAATCATGTACTTATGAGTTTATATACCTTAAGTTTTTTGAGAAATTTTTAACGTCTAACCAAGAAAAATGCAAAGCCCATTTCGAGCGATAAGTATGAAGCAAGCTTTCTCGAGCTGAAAAAAAGACTTAAGATAGCATCGATGCTTATATTGTCAGAGCCTCATAA
>QEOT01000902.1:1029-19492 GCA_003123785.1 Pterocarya stenoptera | reverse complement strand
GTTTACCAGCCTTATATAGGCTGCAAAAGGAAACCATCCGCACTGTGTGCTTGTATCTGCTGTCCCATGTGCGTGATCTGTATCTGTCTTCAGCCCACTCGCTTTCCTTTTATTTTTCTTCTTCTTCATTTCACGTGCACTGCCTCTTTCTTTTCTTCTCTTCTTTCCAGCCTTTCTCCAGCGTCGGCCTCTCTCTCTTTCTCTTCTTTCTTTTTTTTTTTCTTCCTCTTCTTCCCACGTTCTACTTCCAGTGTCGTAGGCCCGCCTGCTTTCTTTCTTTCTTCTTTTTTTTTCTTTTCTTCTTCTTCCCGCAGCGTGTGTTGCCCAGTTCTTCCCGCGTGCATGTTTTTTTTTTCTTTTCTTTATTCTGCGTTCGGCCCTTCGGCCCTTTCTCTCCTTCTCTTCTCTTTCTTTCTTTTTTTTTTTCTTTTCTTCTTCTTCGTCTCTGTCTCCGCATCGCCCTCGTGCGTTCTTCTTCCTTTTTCTTTTTTTTTTCTTTTGTTTCTTTCCTTTTTCATAGCAGCTCTCCCGCATGCACGTTCCTTTGCGTTTCTGGTCGGCCAGCATACTTCTTCTTCTTATTATTATTTTTTTTCTTTCTACTTTCCTCCATTGCTAACTGAGAGAGATGGAGCCGAGAGGTAGAGGGGTAGAAATGGAGGTAGTGGCCGAGCTGCAGACGGTGGAGCTGAGCAGAGGGTGGCTGGTGGCGCTGTGGTGTGCTTCAGAGAAGCAGGGAGGTTCATTGTGCTGTCTGGAAGTGGATGAGTGGTGCTGGGAAGCCGAGGAGAGGTGCAGCTGCGCTGTGCATGGATGGAGTTGGTGAGACCGCCGTGGCGTCAGACCGGCAGTGCATGGGGTGGAGGAGTGATCGCCGGCGTCGTCTGAGGTTGCTGGTGGCTTCAGGTGGGCGGAGGACGGCCCACGGTGGCCCTCGAGGCTGCTGTGCACGGCTGCACTATAGCCCGAGACGCAGCGGTTGGAGGTAGGAGACGACGTGAAACGACGTCGTTTGTGTCTGTAGACAAAACGGCGTCGTTTAGTTCAAACGGTAGAAATGATCAAGGTGAAAAACGGCGTTGTTTTAGTCTTTAGACAAAACGGCGTCGTTTAGCTCAGACGGCAGAAACAAAGTTAGTGCAAAACGACATGTCGTTTTGGTTTTAGACAAAACGGCACGTCGTTTAGCTCAGACGACAGAAATCAATTTAGTTCAAAACGACATGTCGTTTTGGTCTGCTGACCAAACGACATGTCGTTTAGCCAGCGCAGAAAATAAAATAAAATAAAATAAAATAAAATAAGATAAAATAAAATAAAATAAAATAAAATAAAAATTAGACAAGCAAAAAAAAAAATAATAAAAATAGAACTAGACAAATAAAATAAAATAAAATAAGATAAAATAAAATGAAGAAACTAAAATAAATAAAATTAAACAATAGATGAAAAATAAAATATTAAGAGTGTGTTGTGCATGAGAAATTATTGTCCAAATAAATCACAAGTTATAAAATCAAGCATAAACTATGCTTTTAATCAATTTAATTCACAACTTGGATTTATGCCTCTTAATCAATTTATCTACCTAAAACTAATGATAAAATAATAAAACAATTAAAAATTATTGGTTTTAAATAGATAAAATATGCAATTATGCAGCTCAATCAGTCACTTTTCTTTCACTTACTTGAAGAGAACTTGGGTGGAAGTTTCTATTCACAAAATTTCCTCCATATATTTGCTCCTCTTTGAATCTAGTTTCCATTTATATGTTTTGTGAAATTTTTTGTGGAGTATGGATTGGTGAAAAAAGGGATTGATCATGTAATGTTCATGCTGGGCTACAATTTGAATGATGGTGTGGAATCTTGATGTTTTGGTTAAGTTTTTGTTAAATTTAGGGGTGTATATTGATATGATGAAATGCTAACACATTTTTATACATATTATGAGTTGAGGAAATTTTTGTTGAAACTAGAACACACAACAGTTTCTATTTTGAGGTTGTGATGTTAGTTGGTTCTTGAAACTTAGCTTAATGGCTAGGAAATTCTTATATGATATTCTTAAGACTTTCATTTATGTTTTAAGAGTTTAATTTTAAAGAGACTTAGGCAGTAGTAATACACTCATGTTGTAAGTTGGAATAGCTTATAACACAGTTTTGACAAGAATCTCTTTTACAGCTTGTGAGAAGAACTTATTTTTCCAATTACCAAGCCTTTTACCCACCCTCTCCATAATACATTTGAAAGCACCAAAACCAGATCTACCAAAAAGAGAGGGAAGGCCTAAGTATTTGTCAAGATTAGAAGAAGTTTTCAATCTTGCCACCTCCATGATATACTGCTTGGTTGTTGGCTTAGGATTTCGACTGAAAAACAAAGAAGTCTTGTGTCTATTAAGCTATTGCCCTAATGCTAATTCATATACACCAAGAGTCTAGTTTAAATTGGCCCATTCCTGCATATTAGCTTGACAAAATAGAAAGCTATCATCTACAAAAAACAGATGGCTCATCTTGATCTTACCCTTTGTGACTGGAACACCAGAAGAAGTTTTTGTAGTTCTGCAATACAGAATTGAGAGCTTAGAGCTTCAACATAAAGAATAAATAGATAAGGTGATAATGGACATCCTGATTCCCTTCCAAGCAAAACTTTTAAGGAAAAATCTTTTCCACATGCTACCCTATTGTAGGCTGAGTTAGGCTCAAAGCCTTCTTACATATGGACAAGCATCTTTCTAGCCATTCCCCTATTAAATGAGGGCCTTATCTGGAGAGTGGGTGATTGTGCTCAGGTCAATGTTTGGAAGGATAAATGGCTGCCCAGAGATTTTTCTTGCAAAATTTAGACTCCTGCTCTTGTGCTTCCTAAGAGTGTTGTAGTTGCTTACCTCATTGATCCTCATTCTAGATGGTGGAATTTAGATTTACTTCAAACTACTTTTAATGAAGCTGATATGAAGGAAATTCGTAAGATACCTGTTAGTGTGATGCCTTCTACTGACAAGTTGGTTTGGAGGGGAACTACTAATGGCTCTTTCTCAGTAAAGAGTGCTTATCATTTACATAGGCAAATCATAACATGGTTCAATGGTGAATCTTCAAAGCAAAGGAAGGATGGAAGTTTGTCGAAGAAGCTTTGGTCATTGCAAACCACTAATGCTTTTAGAATGTTCTTATGGCGTGTATGCATTGCTGCCTTGCCTATTAGAGTCAATTTATACAATTGACATGTGGTTACAGAGTCTATATGTCCTATCTGTTTAACTGTAGATGAGGCCCTAGGCCATATTTTATGAACATGCCCCTTAGCAAGAGATGTGTGGCTTCTCTACCCACGAGCTCGCCAAAAAGCTACTATCACAGCAGTTGATTTTTTTGACGTGTTTGAACAGATGGATGATAAATTGAGGCCATAGGACTTGGTATTGTTTGTTGTCGTGGTTTGACTCATATGGTTTAAAAGGAATACTTTCCTGCATGAAGGCTGTTTTCAATCCCCTGCTTCTGTTTATCAACAAGCTGTCCAAGCTGTTGAGAACTTGAAGAATGCAATGCACCACCAACCTATGGCTAGAAATAGTCAACAATCTGCAGCACTACATTGGGAAGCTCCTCCTTCCACCTAGGTGAAGGTGAATTGGGATGTGGCCATCAATGTTGATTATAATAAAATTGGAGTGGTTCTAAGCGATTCTTCAAGTTATGTTCTTGCAAGTTTGACGAAGCCTATGTGTTATTGTGTAGAACCTACAATAGTTGAAGCCAAGGGCTTAATCACTACTGTTTTATTTTGTCAAGATCTTGGCCTAAACTACTAAATATTTGAAGGTGATTCCAGTCAGGTGGTCGAAGCAACTTCATCAATGGAGGCCCATGTAGGGATGCTAAACTGCTTATGCTTAGATATAAATACTCTTCTTGTTAATTCACATCGGGAAATTCAGCATGTGAAGAATGAGTTAAATGGTGTTGCTTATCAACTAGTAAGGAAAGTTGTGCATTTGGAGCAAGAATTGATAGACATAGATTGTGTGGCTGACCATATTCAATCTCTTGTAATGGCTGAAAACCAACATTGTAATTAATATTAGAGGTGTAACCAGTCTGATCCAGTCCGGTTTTAGACATATTTTAAAACCAGCCTACGTCGTAATCTCTCCACCACCACACGTTCAGCCTTATCAGTCATGCACAACCTCCTCGTGAACTACCCCGCTACAGCCACTGCATATATATAGAGAGAGAAAGAGAGAGAGAGAGAGACCCATGCAATGTATGTTCATCTCCTTCAAGCTCTACAGTTGCCACAACAACTGCCACCCTTTGCGTACGTTGTCGCCCAACACTGCCCTTCACCAAAGCTCACAACCAACTCACATGGTAATTCTCTCCACGGCAAACTCCTCCCACATCCTCTATTTTCCTAAGACGAGATAGAGCAAGCCAAGACCTCAATGTAGGCTTGTTCATCCAAGCTGAGTTTTTTCCCAGGTCCAGAACTCGGATAACCAAGTTCTGGTTAGGAACAAGTCCAAGCCAATACCTGAATAGAGAAACCCGGGTACACCCAGTCCTGGTACCGGGTTTTAAACCCGGAACCCAGGTTTACAACCCTATACCCGATTTTTTTTTCCGATTTGAATGTTTTGATGGTTCTTTTTTTTTTTCCTTTCTAGCAACTAAATGGATAGAAACTCAAAAGGAAGATGCATATTATATCCAATGAATCATTCATTTTATGGTTTTTTTTACTCTCTTCTCCATGTGCTTTTTATTGGTGGTCAAGGAACATATAGATTTTGATTTAAAAAATTAAATAAATAGAGTTTGGATGTTGCATCAACATTTTTTTCATGAAAAAATATTTATAACTTGTTGGCTTTGATTAAAAAAAAAAAGGTGCAACCCGGAACTTGGGTTCAGGGTTTCAAAAACTAATTTTAGTTTCGAGTTTCAAAAACTGATTTGAATTTCGGTTCTAGCTCGGGTTTGACCCGGGCTAACCCGGTTTGAATTTTGGCCTAGTTTTGAAACCCGAATTCAGGTCTAGGTATACCCGGGTTCCCCCAGGGCCAGAACCCTAATAAACAGTACTACCTCCATGGAGGTGAGTCCACATACCCTTAATCGCACAGCCACCACATCTTAGAGAATGCCACCCTAGGCCACTCATAAACTACGTATTCTCTCTCTCTCATCTTCTCACCCTAGCCTATTGCCCAGTCACACCTAGACAAAGCCGTAAACCATCACATTGCCCAGCAAGAGACCCTACTCCTCAACTCACAGACAACCCAGTACTACACCACCCATCACGCACAGAAGCTTCTGCCACCCCATAATTCACTCCAGCCACCTTCCCATCACCCTTTTCCTCTCTCAAGGTGAGCCTTCAATCCCTTTGCTCATGGTCTAATGTTCCCCTACTTGTGATAGAACCAAGTGATGTTGATGATGCCTTGTGTTAAATTTACATTACCATCCTTGTATTAAATTATAGTATTGCCCCTTAATATTTTAAGTGAGCTTGGGCTCAAGTGGGCTTGATTTTAGAGCTTTACTACACATCATCCACACACACCACACACTAAATTTAAAAAAAATTTATTATTATTATTTTAATTTTATTCTTCTTAAATTTATTGAATTCTTCTGCTCATCATCCATATACCACATATTTGGTAAGAGAAAAAAAAAAGTATGTTGTGCAGTGTGTGAGGATGATGAATAGAATTTTTCTTAGTTTTATTGTATTTCAGAAACTATTATGTTATTTTAAGTTGTTCTAAATGTTTTGAATCCAATTATTCCTATTTTATGAAATGAATTTTTGTTTTTTCTTTTCATAGATTTTGCTAAACATGCTATTAAAATTGTAAATTGAAAAAAAAAATGTGTTTAGAATATTTAAATGATATTGGTATTTACTAGGTTTATTGTAAAATTTCATAATTACTTTAATTATAAGAAAATTAAACCTGTTTTACAAATTGAGATTTCACAACTAGTTTTAATAGATTTTTATAAAGTTTAAATACTTTACTAAATTATAATTTGAAAATAAAAAAATATGTTATTAGCATTTAAACAATTATATGAGATTAGTATTCATTGATTTTGTATAAAACATAATATTTATTTTAATGATTCTCCATAATTTGAAATTGATCGAGTAGAATATTATGACATGATTTTTCAGAAACATTAGTAACATTTAGTATTTCATATAGGTAACGAGTTATGAAGTAGATTCAAGAAGTAGCACAACGACATAAGTAGCTTGATCATAAATTAGGATTAGCACATAATTAGATTATTATTATTAAAGTCAATTCTTGATAGCCTCTTTTTATGTACCACGTATGTCAATCAATCATCATAATTCATGATTTTGTTATTTCCACATCAATTTTAATTCAGCATGTTATAATTATGTACGTATTATATATGCTATGTATCTCACGTTGCATAAGACATGTAAATTTCTTTATGTTCAAGTATAAGATAAGATCAAATTGATTAATAAGATGTGTAAGTTTCTTTATGTTCAAGTATAAGATAAGATCAAATTGATTAATAAGATGACTATTTAGATGCATGGTACCAATGCGATTTTATAGGTGGATGAGCAAGCCACGAACCTATGTGTGGTCCATGATGGTATACTAGAATACTATTAGCAGTTCCCCTTGTGGCTATAGGATGTGGGGCTGATGCACAACCTCGCACACCGAGTTAAGTGGTTAAGTGTGTTGGCCAGTAAGATTAAGTATAATAAGTCATATAATTCAAAACTAGTCATGTATGTCTTAAGTATATGTTTGAATGATCATGATTTTAAGTTTCCAACATGAAAAGTTTTATGAAAACCCTCATGTTCATTATGTTTATGTTGTGATGAGTTTATTACTAAGTTTTCGAATCATTTTAACTTTATTTCATTTTTTAACCACCCAAGCAAGGATTATGAATACGAGCAGGCAAGCCAGAATTAGATAGAGCAGTTGATTAAATTTTAGACTTCTTAGAATAATTTATGTTTATAACAGACATTTTATTTAGTTGTTCACAATTTTCTTTATTTAATATTATTGGAGACGTGTTATTAAATATTCCTTTTTATGAAATAAATGTTTATTTTGTTAAAATATGAGATTTCTTGCTAGGCTATTTTTTTGAAAACATGTGACATCCCTAACCTACGAGAAGGGGGTGTTACATCTCATGTTTGCCTTGACTTTTTATGGAATTTTGTGACAAGTGATCCTAGATTAAATGCTTAGCTCAAGTTTAGAACTTGAATATTAAGTATATGATTTTATTTTTTGAAGGTTTATTTCGTGAAAGTTTCATATTGTGGTGTTGTTGTTTTAAGACAAAAATATTTAGTACTCGGTTTAGACTTAGTATGCATGCCGATAATGAGTTTTGTCATTTTGGTTGTTGTTCAAGCATCATTATCACTTAGGTTTCATCTATGAACATATTAAGAGTGTGTTTATGAACTTTTGGAGTCCTTGGAATTGATTTGAAAAGTGTTAAACCAAGAATGTCAAGGGTGTCTTCTATTTGACCCAAACTTAATGCTTTGTGCATTTTATTGATATGAAGAGTTTAGATTTTTATGAAGTGGTTATTTTGATGTCTTAGGATGATCTTAGAATATAGGATATGGTTTTTAGTGTTGCATGAATTGCTTTAAGTATATGGATTGAGGTTTGAAAGAATTGCAATGGAAATCAAGACTTTCTAGCCTTAATATGAATCGGCCAATGCATAGTTTGTATAGTTGTATTTTGTTTTAAATTTTTCTGATTTCATATTTGGGTTTAGGATAGAATTTACATGCCGAATGTAAGTTTTCATAGAATCTGGAGTTAGTATGCGGAATCCTTAAGTTAGGAAAAAAAATGATCATTTCTCACAAGTAAAGAGGTAAAATAGTAATTTTGCCATAAGTTAGTGAGTTTAATGTTTTAAGTGTTTAATGGGATATTCTAGCCCTTACAATTATCTCATTTCAGTTAAGGTATTTTCTCACTACTTTTACATCGTTGACAATCATTGTAAATTAGCATCTAAATAATATAATATTTTTATTTTCTCTCTTTGATTTTGATTCTTCGACATCATTTCAATTTTCTTGAGGGTCTTGGTAGTTTTAATGCATAGATTTTTGGAAATTATAAAAATAAAAATAAACATGTAATATTAAATAAAAAATGCATTAAAAAAATTAAAATAATAATATTTTGTTATTATAGAGAGTGAGTTGGTTAATGATCTAACGCGTGGAACTTAAGTGTAGAGTGGGCTAAAAGCCAAAAAGTGACATATTAGCCAAACTTTCCCTAAAACTTTGTCTAAACCAATACTAGAGTGCTATTAAATTGGTCAAATCTCTCAAAACTTGAACAAATAATTTAAATAAAAGTTGACACAACACTACCCACATACCCATTTACTAAAAAATAGACTAAGCTGCTCTAAATATTCTATCTAATGTGACTGACAAGTTTTTATATGTTTTAAGTATAAATAATATATTTTATAAGTATAAATTATAAGAATTATACACATCTATAATTATATTATTATAAAATAAATGTGATGATAAATATAAAAATTCTTAGTGTTAGTTTGGACACTTATCTTTACTCATGGGTTTCAATTTTGTAAAGTCTGAACTTATCCCTTCTAATAAAATAATTTCCCTTCAATGTGAAATGTTTTCAAACTAAAAAGGAATCACACCTCTCTATCTCTCTCTCTATCTCTATCTAGGGGTGTAATCGGTTCAGTTTGGTCTGATTTTAGAGAAATTTTGAAACTGAATCGGTATATATTGGTTTTAAAAATTTAAGAACTGATACAAACCGATTCATCTTCAAAACCAGAACTTTAGGTTCTTTTGATTGCGGTTTGGTCCGATCCGATTTTTCGGTTTACCATTTACACATGTAACACTATATATATTTAATATTATAATCTTTTTAATACTAAACTTAATTGTGAGAATTTCGTATTTATTATTAACAATTACTAATTCTTTAATGTTCAATTATAATAGCATAATATAAGTAGTGTCTAACTTATTAGTAAGATTAATAAACTTGAATAATAAGATTAAATTAGTATAATTAGTGTCTAATTATACTAGTATATTAATTTTTAAGTTATAAAATTAATAGACTTCAATAGTAAGATTAGAATTTCATGTTATATTAATTAGAAATGTAGCATATAATATATATATAATATAAAAAAATTAAAAATATATATGTACTGGCCCGATTCGATTTAAACTAGTTTTTAAAATATGAAAACCGGTACCGCACTGGCTTAGGACCCTTTCTTTTTAAGAACCAGTACTGCATCGGAACGGTTACAAACTTTACCCATTGGTTCGGTCCGGTTCAACTGATTTTCTGGTTTTTTCTTACACCACTATCTCTATCTGTCGCTCACATCAGATTCTTGAATACTTACTTGTCCTATCGAATCTTGATCTCTGATTCATATCCATCTCTTCTTTTCCATTGGTCGTGCTTTCTCTCTCTTTTCTCGGATTCCTTTTATGAAGAACAAACAACCACGTCGACGACAACGATTTCAAAACGGGTTCTTAGGAGCCAAGTGCTGACTTAGGTGGAATTATGTTGTGTTTCAACATTGAGATGAGTTAAATTTAATTGTGAATAATAGCATTTTATGAATCTCATTGAGATGAGCTCAACTTTTTTTAAGTTGAGATGAGTTTAACTTTTTTTTTAAATTGAAATGTATGAAGTAGGTTGAAATAGATTTAATTCTTTTATGAGAAGTTGAAAGAGTAGTAGACCTCATCAATGATTGGTTTGAAATAAGTTGAGATGAATTGAGTTGGGTTCAGCAACCAAGACATCATAATAAAAGAGTTGTCTATAGTAAGGTTGTACAAGAACCGAGAAAATCGGTTGGCATCGACTCAGACTGGTTGCCAGAGCACGGAACCGGCTGAAACCAACAGGGAACTAGTCCGCCGGCGGTAGATATTAGCTAAAACCATGATCGGTCAGTTTGACTCTGGTTTGAACCTAGTTCAAACAGGCAAACCGGCTGATTATATATAATATATATATTTTTATTTATATGCGTATAAATGACGCCATTTCACTAAAGTAAGTGAAACACGTCGTTTTAAGTTTCCATTTTGCAAAAAAAAAAATAATAATAATGGTACTGACGCCATTTGGTTTAATACACCAAACGACGACGTTTTGGGTTAGGGCTTCAACCCTAACCCCCCAACCGCCCCTTCTCCTCTTCATTTTCATGATTCTCTTCTTCAGTTCCTAATTGTGATGCAGCTCTCTAGTTCTCAACTTCTTATCTCCCTCAGCCCTCTCTCTCCCTCTCGTCTCCCTCTCAGATTTCTTGTCTCCCTCACAGATCGCGCATCTCCTCTCACTTGACTCTGGTCTCAAATCTCTTAACTCCCTCTCAAGTCTCATCATCTCCCTTTCATCTCTCTCTCTCTCTCTCTCTCTCTCTCTCTCTCTCTCTCATGGGATGTATTGTTTCTGGCCTTTCTATTTATCTGGCATCGGGGAAAGTTGCCTGAAATTGTTTGAGTCCAATTGTTGGTTGAGAAATTTGTATGTAATAGGAACTTATGGGAATGCCGATGAACTGACGGCAACCGACCAAAACTACGCTGGCTGGTTTTACCACCCTTCATCGGTTGGTTTTGGTCGGTATTGTCCTCTGAAAACCGTATCGGTTCGGATCAAAACCGAACCGATATAGTTAGTTTTCACCCCTAGTCTATAGAATGAGCATATCTAAGTATTTTGGGGTTTTTATCTTTACAAAAATGAGCTGATTCCTTTTTTCTATATAAAAAGTTGTTGACATGGCATTGTGCAGGAATGAACGTTTTAGTAAGAGAAATAATATATATTATCTTTCTATTTTTTTTTTTTATATTTTTTATGTGGTAACAACTTATGAAAAATTTATTTTTGTCATTTATGTATCAATGGTTTGATGTGGATGATAAAAATATGATCAATGGTATTTCCATTTTGTAATTGTGTGGGTAAATGTAGCATTTCGTTTTATAAAATGGGTATAGTTGGCTAGGAAAGTATTTGTGGGTTGGATTCGTGTATTTGTGAGTTGGGATCGTATCTTTTTCAAGTTATGATTGTATAACTATATAATCCAACTCTAGCATGACTCCTCGTATTAAATTATAAGTCAAATCTCTCAAACCTTTAAATGAGCCATTTAAATAACAGGTGACACTCCTACACCCATTTGCTACACAACGGATAGTTGTTCAAAACTTAGCAATCTAATATAACTGAGAAATTATCATATGTTTTAAGCATCAATACCACTACATACAGGCAAGTTTGCGGACTCCTTGCCTAGGAACATAAACAATTACTTGCTTTTCTTTTACTCTTTGTTTCTGGGTACAACAAGCAATCCAACAATTCATTCTCTCCAGCATGTAGTGGGTAATGGCGGAGACCAGGCGCCTTTGTGGGATTCATCCGACTCAGTGCCAAAGTGACTTCATCAGCTTTGAACTCTTTGACAAGCATTTCATTCATTTATGCTAAGATTCTACCAACAAGCCCATCCAAAAAGTACAAACTGCCTTTTTGATCATGAAATTTAAAATGAGTCTTAAAAAACTCCAAAATAAATTTGGCTCTACCTTCCTCTTCTTGCCAGGCCCCATTTTCATCTTTAACTCCTATGATAAAATTCATCTTCTTTCTTTAAGTGGCTTTATAGTGAACAAACTTGGTATTTTTGTCACCCTTTTTTAACCATAAGGCTTTTGATCTTTGCTTCCACATTATCTCATCTCTCTCTAGCCACTTCTACATTTTAGCTCTGGCTTCTTTGTGCTCCACAAACTTGAGGCACTGATGGTAAGAATTGTGTAAACACTATAGCTTCTTCCTGGCCTTTTCAATACTTCTTTTAACATTCCCAAAGCTACTCTTATTCCAGATCATCAATTTTTCACCGCACCTTTGGATCTTCTTCATCACATTGCCCAAATCTTGTTGTCCAACCTCACCTTTCCATGTTGTATCAATCCCTTTTTTGGATCTTCTTCATCACATTGCCCAAATCTTGTTGTCCAACCTCACCTTTCCATGTTGTATCAATCCCTTTTTTGCATTTTGCAAATTCCACCCACATGGCTTCGAATCTAAACACTCTTTTACTTGGTAACTATCTATTTGCATCTTCCTGATAATAGGTAGATGGTCAGGCTACTAATACATGTTTCACCACTACCGTTGGAAAGGAAGAGCAACATTTCATATTAACCATAAATCTGTCAAGCCTCTCACTGATGCAGTTTTGATTCTCTCTTCTATTAAACCATGTGAACTCAGGCCCTATGAATCCCAAGTCAGTTAATTCACACTCATGCAAGATTGCTCTAAAGTCAACCATTTTTCTTTCTGACCTTGCTCTACCTCTACTTTTTTTTTTTTCCTTTATTACTGAGAATCTCATTGAAACCACCCACTAGTAACTAGGCCTGATCTTGAGGTACTTGTAGAGATCTAATTAGGGACAGGTTTCATGTCGCTTTATATCATCTTGATGTCCATAAATACTAGGGATAACATTATGTGACACGCTCTGTTAACCCAACACGAACACGACGTGGTAAAATTGGGTTAGGATTTAGTCTTAATGGGTTTGGGTCAAAACGGGTTGACCCGTTAAGACACGATTGCTTAACTGGTTACTAACAGGTCAACCCATTACGACCCGTTATGAAAATGAGATTTCCCTTTATACCCTTAGACCTAAAACTCAAAAAATCCTTAACACTTAACTTCCTAACCCATGCCCCCCCCCCCCTCAGTTTTCTTTTCTCAAATCCTTATACATGAGAATCTCTTCTCACGATGACGTAGCCCCTCTTCAACCCAGTAACTCGTAGCCCACGGCGCCGCCGCCCATCACCTCTACCCTAGTGCCCCTCGACTCTCCCTCAGACTTCATTTCTGTATATAACTCCGCCCTCCTTCAAGTTTCAACCAGTAAGTAGTAACCCTAAGTCCTAACGTCGCATGTCACCCACAGCACCGCCATGCCCATGGTACAGTCATGAGTCACGACTGACGAGTCCGTAACCCACGCAGCGGCACAGCCTCTGTAACTTCATAACTCACACAGCCTTCATAACCACGCAGCCTCCAACCTCCATAACTCCATAACCCATGCAGCGGCGCAACCTCGGCCCAAATCTGCCTTTGTCTTAGATTTGCGGTCCGGATCTGTCTCTACCTTAGATTCACGGCATCCCTTTCTTCTTCTTCCAAATATTCAATCAGTTCAAATTCACTCAAAGGTAACTTGATCTATGATTCTATGTATGAACAATATCTAGTTCAATGGGTTTTTGATTTCCTGCATAATAATTATCTTGTTTAAAGACACCAGCATCTTACTTATAATTTGTTTGGTTCCCGCAAGGCCTTTGGTAGTGGCTCCTGGCATCCTACTTCACTTATTCTCTTCAAATCTCCAGCAACAAGGTAACATCCTAAACCCTAGCACTCGATCTCTGCCATTGCTTTGATTTGAACTTGGTTTGATTAGTAGTAAAAACTGTTTTAATATTGGAATTTGTTCTATGCTAACTACAGTCATATTTCTAAATTTCTATTCATTTTATTTTTGTAATTCTTGAAGGCTTTGCTTGTTTTGGACAGAACAAAATGTTAAACTCAACAACTAAATAATTGTGCTAGAATTAGGATTCAAAACAATTTCCATATAGTATACGATGAATCATTCAAGATTAGCACAATGCTATTATAGATAATTGAGGGAAAAACAATACAAAAGATCAATAATTATATAAACACAATTGTTGATCATGAAGGACACTAGTACAAATTAACGTAGCAGCTGCTTGTGGTAATTAAATAAGCTATTCATTTAATTTGTTCTCTTCTTTTATCTTCCGTACTGACTATCAAGGAGATGCTACAAATACACAAATGCAGTTCTATGAAATCTACTTTGGCCTGGGACAAGATACTTTTCCAAAGGCAGAATCATCTTTTAAAGTGCGTCATGAATTGACATACTCTTGATTTGCAATCTCCAACGAAGATTATTCATGACTTGAATCATGTATATATATATATATATATATTTGGCATATAGACTTGCAAGAAACTAATATTTGGCGAGTTTTCAGCTTTCTTTTATGATCTCTTGAGGGAGGAATATGCTAGAAAATGACATGGCATTATGGGCACTTTAATCATAAAAAAGATATTGTTGGAACTTGGTTCCAAAAATGATAAGCCTTCCATCATTGGAAAAATGCAAAGCTTAAGATGAGTGTGCATGGTCATGGAGTAAGCAAAAATCTTTGATTAAAATATTGCCAAAAGAAAAGTTACTGTAATTGCCATTCAATTTAATTGTAATCTGGCCATTTACTATATCAATTCATCCTTAATATGCAATGTCACTCGTATTGACATTTATCTTTCTGTCTATCATAATAGTAACTGCTAACAACCGGCGGCCATTTTAAAAAGAAAAATGCTACTCTTACCGCTGAGTTTTACCGCTGGTTTTTACCGCTCTGACTTTTTTAATTTTTTTTATTATTTTTTTTTACTTAATGATTAAGTAAATATTTTCTAATAATATTATGAATTTTTTTATTTTTTTAAAAATATTTAAATGTATTAAAAAAATAAATATAAAAAAATACAATAAAAAAAACACATAATTTTACACTAGCGGTAAAGGGAGCGGTGGCCTCCCAGCGGTGGGAGTAGCACCGCTCTTTTAAAAATTGGTTGCTTTGTGCAACAAGACACCTATATATATAGGTTGGACTGGAAGATTTTGAAAGGATTTGTTTATCTTCTCCTTGTTCCTAATTATATGGCGAGTAGCAAGATAATACTATTTTTATTTTATTGAATAAATAACTGTAAGTTTTTAATATTACAATAATATTATTTGATATAAAACTTTACTGATATCTTTTTTCAATAGAAATACAAGAAGAAGTTAAATTGGACGAGTTAACCGAATATGTAATTGAGTACTTGGAGATCAACAAGGGCAAGAATGACGCTTCACTTCCTTCTTCAAATTCTAAATTTGTTTAGATCTGTGTTTTTATCATATTTGAGATTAAAACATTAATATGTTTAAAATGTGTGCTTTATTTATTATATTTGGGATGTAATTTTAATATTATTATAATGTGTGTAGATCATATTTGTGTGTTTATCATATTTGGTATTGTTGGAATTTTAATGTTGGTATTTTTATTATTTGGATTGTAATTTTAGACTTGTAGTTGATTTTTTATTTTTTCATAGATATTATTTATATTTTAATATTTACATCAAATCAATAAAGTCAAACGGGTCACTAATGGGTTTGTTCAATCCATTAACGTAAACGGGTTGAAACGAGTCATATCATGTCAATTTATTTTGTATTTACTAACGGGTCGTGTCAACCTGTTATCTTAATGGGTCATGTTAAAGTTTGAGATTTTGACATGAAATCTATAGTTGGTAGTGTTCGTGTTGATCCATTAAGTATAATATACATTCTTTGACACGACACGAACACGACTCTTTAACACGATTTGCCACCCCTAATAAATACTAGTAAAGAACCAAGGCACAACAATAACATCTTCTAGCTTAACCTTTGCATGAATGTGGGATTTAGAAAAGTGAATAATTTGTAGCAGGACATGTTTCTTCCAAAGTAAAGCAATACCCCTTCCCTCCCTTCATTGCTAAATGCCAAGCAAATACATAAAACCCAAACCAGACTTTATTCTATCCATTTTCTTAGTGCTTAAATGAGTTTCTTGAAAAAACAATATCTCGATCTTCTTTTTGACCTAAGTCACGAAAGATTCAAATTTCCCGTGTGTTCCCAAGCTCACAAGAATTTCAACTTAACAGACTCATTGTTCCCAACAGGGTTGGAGACCAGCCTCTACTGATATCAAGTCATTAACTAAGTCATTCACAAAGTCACGGGAGGCAGATAATGGCATTGAATCCATAATGATGCCTTGTCAAACTTCATCTTGCTTGGTTGGACAAACCCATCAAACATATTAATCACGAACAAGTTACCATCAAAGAACCATGGTCGACCCTCTTCAACTCTCTTTTTATCCTCATGGGTAGCAAATGTGATTGCAAATATGTTTGTGCCCACTTCCTGGAACACAGCCTGCTTGTTGCCATCGTAGTTTCAACTACATTCTTGCTAATTGTACGATCACTCCATATTTTTTCTATCAAGCATCTTTCTCCCTTTCTTTGCACCTCTGTAGTTGCTACCCCTTCTAATTCTATTGCCAAATCTTCCTCTTCCGTCAGTTTTAGTTGCCCCCATAATTCTTCTAGGCATTCCATGGCGAAATGCGAACCAGAGGATAGCACCACTGTGATAACCTCCGACTACCGTTTTCTCATCCGAGATACTATATGTTTCATAGCATATTTTGCAGGTTATATGCATATATTTAATTTATTATTTTTTTACACTTTAAATTAGTGTTGAGCTGGATACACACGTATCCTTAAACATTGTCTCGTGTCTCCGAATCTTAAATAAATATTATTATCCACTCTTTTTATAAAAAAATAATATTAGTAAAGGAGAACTATTTAAAATATTTTATTAAAAAAATTACAAACTGATAAAATTCATAATATTTTAAAATAAGCATAAGATATACACAAATAAAGTCAAAAATTTCGGTTTTATAAAATTTATTTTTAAATTTTAATCCGCTTGTGCAAGTAGAAGCGTTTCTCAGGTCTCGTTTGTTTTTAGAGATGAGATGAGATAAGTTGAGATTTTGTTAAAGTTAAAAAGTTGAATAAAATATTATTAGAATATATTTTTTAATATAATATTTGTTTTAAAATTTGAAAAAGTTGAATTGTTTATTTTATTTTGTATAGAAATTTGAAAAAGTTGTAATGATGGAGTAGGAGGTTTTTAAAGTTTTGTATTTTAGTCTTGAAAATAAACAAGGTCTCAGGTTATGTTTGAATGTTGAGATGAAAATTTTTAGTTTAAAATGAAAATTAAAAATTAAATAAAATATTATTATTATTATTTTAAAATTTTAAAAATTAAATTATTTATTATATTTTATATAAAAATTTGAAAAAATTATAATAATAAAAGGAGATAAGATAGAATGAAAATTTTGTATTTAAAAAAACTTAAAACCTAACTGTCATTAGTTTCGGATTAATGGAATCTCTGCTTTGACAAAACACTTCTCCTGTTAAAAACTTTTTCAAATCAATCCAAAATATTTTCAAACTGCGAAAGCAACCCACCTCCCCTCTCCCACACACATATTCCGGAATACTTCATTGGATCTCTGATTCGTAGTATCATCTCTACTTATCTGTTGCTCTCTCTCTCTCTCTCTCTCGCTCGCTCGCTCTCCTCTGGTTCTTTCATGGAAAACAAGAACAACGTAGACAGCGGTGCCAAAGTTGGTTCCGAAGGCGCCAAGCCAAATCTTACCAACGATCATGAAGACCCTAATTATGTACATGTTGAGGAACAAGAACAAGAAGTAGAGGTAGGCGGATCCGACACCGAGCAAGCTCCTCAGCCGCCGCGTCAGGCCCCTAGAACCCCCTTTACTAATCTAAGTCAGGTCGAAGCTGACCTCGCTCTCGCACGTACCCTTCAGGAACAGGTGCTTTTCTTCCCTCTATATTATTTTGTTTTATTTTTCTGAATTTCACACTTTAGGGTTTCTTGTGCAATTGTGCTTAACGAAACGAATTTTCTTTTTTTTCTTTTTTTTTTTTTGGCGTAAAATAAAGTAGTTGGTTGTCTTGTAATTTGTAATGGCATTATTAAACTCTGATTTTGGAGCTGAACTTTTAGTATCGGTTAGTTTATTTGGGAGGCACAGGATAGGGATATTAAATTAAGACCAGTGCTGTCGGTTGGGGAATACAGGGCTTGGTATATGTTTTCTTAGTTGGTTTTCTTCATTTAAGAAATTAAATAACTGCTGAAGACGTAATAAATTATAGTCTACTCCTCTTTTTTTTTTTTCTTTTTTATTTACATCGGTTTCATGGTTTTCTTTTGGTGCCAACCAATCCCAACTTGGAAATTATTGGTGTTTGAATTTGTTGTCAATTTTTGGGTATGGTTGGTTGCTGAGAAATGATGGGAGGAATAGTATGTCAACACTTTGTGTTTTACTTTATTGAAAACGCAATCCAATTTTTGTTCTCGGACACCCGGTGCCAATTTTTTTTTTTAAAAAAAAACCAATCCAATCCAATTGTTTAACCCTAATGCAACTAATGCGCTCTCAGCACACAAATCTAGGGCTAATATGTTAGGGACCTCGGTCTAGTCCTTAAA
>QEOT01000900.1:127962-141405 GCA_003123785.1 Pterocarya stenoptera | reverse complement strand
ATAAACATACTTTAAAATAAAAGGAAATTAAATCATAGAACACCAATTAAAATCATAAAAGCACATTAAACTAATATCTCTTAAACACGTTTAAATTAAATTAAATGGCTCAAAAACAACTATTAAATTAAAGAAAAAACCCTTCAATAAAAAGCACGTAAAAACCGGGGTGTTACAGGTAGAATATATCCTCTTCTGAGTCATAGTACGAGTCAACTTGTTCTTCCATTTTCCTGTATTGCTCAGTTGACGTGTCTTCGATCTCTTGAGATCCTTCTTTGTGGTATCGTATGTGATGAGAAGAGAGGTTAGTGACAATGAGGTATCTGTGGAAGAGATAACTGGATATAGCGTTTCTCGGTCTTTGCTTCATCCTCTTTCTCCATGTGTCTTCTTCAATGTTGTGATTTCACCAAAGAACCTTCGCTAAAGGAATTTTTTTGATTCCCAAGTTCCTTTGCTTTCCATT
The DNA here is from genome assembly GCA_003123785.1 of Pterocarya stenoptera. Taxonomy (NCBI): domain Eukaryota; kingdom Viridiplantae; phylum Streptophyta; class Magnoliopsida; order Fagales; family Juglandaceae; genus Pterocarya; species Pterocarya stenoptera. Next base: position 140,936 of record QEOT01000900.1, on the reverse strand, counting down.
CCATAATCTTAACAGAAACTTCCTCATACGTCAGATTGAGTTGTAATGAAATCTACTCCAGATCGCCAAGGCAGAAATTATGGCGGCTAACTCAAAGTCATGGATGGGGGAATTATGCTCGTGGTTTCTTAGTTGTCGAGAAGCGTAAGTGACGACACATTCATTTTGCATAAATACACATCTAATTCTTAATAATCTAAAGGACCTCTCTACGAACCTTTGGTAATAACTGGCTAATCCTAAGAAACTTCGGACCTTGTGTACTTTGGTAGGATGCTATCAATACACTACTGATGTGGTATTACTAGGATCAACCACTAATCCTTTACTCGAAGTCTCATGCCCTAAGAATTTTACTTCCTAACTTCACACTTGTTGAACTTGGAATACAACCTATGCTCTTTCAATCTTTTTCGACATTAAGCTGAGATGTTGCCTATGTTCCTCTATTTGAACCTTCAACTCCTTTAATTCTAATGGGGCTATACGGTATGGTGTTCCACTTGTGGTAGGTTCTAGATCTATTACAAACTCTGTTTTCCTATTGGGGTAATCTTGGTAAGTCGTCTGTGAACCTCAAGAAAATCCTCAACTACAGGTATGCTCTGAATCTCCTTATTGCTACTAGAGTCTTTAAACTATCAAAGTTAGATAGGCTACAANCTTTGAACCTTCAACTCCTTTAATTCTAATGGGGCTATACGGTATGGTGTTCCACTTGTGGTAGGTTCTAGATCTATTACAAACTCTGTTTTCCTATTGGGGTAATCCTGGTAAGTCGTCTGTGAACCTCAAGAAAATCCTCAACTACAGGTATGCTCTGAATCTCCTTATTGCTACTAGAGTCTTTAAACTATCAAAGTTAGATAGGCTACAACAAAGTTAGCGATGCAGCTTCTAAAGGCCGAGATCAAAAGGAGAAATATCCTTTATAGGTTCCTCTTATCCTACCAACTTCAAGTGGGTCAAATAAAACCTCTTTCCTCTTGTAGTCTAACTTGGCATGACATTTGGATAACCTGCCCATTCCTAATATTAAGTCAAACCACCAATAGACTGAAGATAATCATATCTGCCTCCATAATCCTTTCATATAACTTAGAGGGAAAGTTCTAAGGACTCGAGTACACTTGACTATACTTCCATCAGGAATCGTAACTACTACTGAGTAATAAGCAACTATTTTTAAAAACTAAGTTCTAAAGAGGGGTATTGAAGGAAAATACCAGTGATAACATCTGTTTCCTCTTCCTCTAGGATTTCCTCGTTGATATCACCAAGGGTGATGGCATAAACGCGGGCTTGAACAGGTGGCCTCTGATTGGGCCGTTTGTTAGGAATGTTCTTTCCTCCTTGAGCATTCTGTGGGCATTCCCGGATCATATGCCCTGACTGTCCGCATCGGTAGCATACTCCAAGGCCCACACGGCATTAACCACTGTGGTTCTTTCCACATTTCTTACAGGTGACAGGTGGAGCTATTATAACGTCTTTTCCCTCGTTAGCTCCTTGAATAATCCTCCTCTTCTCATTATTCCCGTCAGCAGTGAAGGTAGAAGCCCTCTTTCTCTCAAGGTTGATCTGAGCTGTCACACTTTGTTGTTTCACCTCCGCTATTACAGCCACATTAACCAACTCTTGGAAGTTGTGGATGCGAAATCCAGCCACATAACTGCGAATTCTAGGATTCAACCTTGCTTGAAACTTCTGGGCTTGCATTTTCTCAGTAGCAATAAAGTGTGGGGCAAACCTTCCCAGCTCCATAAACTTCGCAGCGTACTGCTCAACAGTGAGATTGCCTTGTACCAATGTGGCAAACTCCTGGGCCTTCTGAGTCTTCATTGAGTCTGGGAAGAAACGATTATCAAATTCCTCCTTAAACCTCTCCCAGGTCAAAATGGTGATATTTCTCAATTCTCTAATCAGAAGTTGCCTCTTGGTGTCCCACCAAATTCCAGCTTCACCCTGCAGCAGGTGCCCCGCGTACTGTACCTTCTGTTCCTCAGTACAGCCGCTGATCTTGAAGGTCTTGTCGAGATCTAATAACCACTTGTTAGCTTTCATGGGTCCCTCGGTTCCCAGGAAATTTGGGTATCTATATTTCAGGAACTTCTCGTAGGAACACCCTCGGTTCTCAAATAGTGGGCGTTGTTGGCTCTGCCTCAGGATTACTTCCTGCTGCTGCTTCATGGTTTCCGTCATTTGACGAATCGCGTCCCCCAAATCATGTCCTCCATCAAAATAACAATCCTGATCTCTGTGGGTATTAGATCCTTCAGCGTTCCTTTCTTGTCTACCACGTGGAATCTTGTCTTAATCCTTCCGACTCTTGTGATGTATGCGTATCAGACCGAGCTTTAACTGCAAGATTCAACCCTATGCAACACTAATGATTCAAACCTATATTCTGGCATAAGATTCCTAAGGACATGTGGGTTTACCCAGAGACGAACTGCTCTGATACCACCGCTATGACGCCCCCAATCCCCGCTTGGGATGGAATAGAGACTTAGAGCATCAGGACATGCAACACAAGGTTATATACCCCCGTTCATGATAGTTATTATGCAATGCATCCTAGTATGTAACTAGCAGTATGCAATAATCGCAGCGAAAATAAAAGGTTAAAATGTAAGATATGCCAGAATAACTAAAAACATCCCAACTTCATTAGAAATTTATCGTCTTCAAAATACCAATGTAGCATAGACTTGTATACAAAGTCATATTATTCTCTTTATGCGTTCTAAAGCATGAAGGACTTGGGCTATAAACATCAGCATTAAATCTAGCTTATTCACAAAATCTAGCTCCTCCTCAAACATGCAGATCGAGAGCTCCATCAATCCCGTCCTGGTCAATTCCTGACATAACTTCTATCATTTCGAGTGGAATAATAGTGGTCCCATAAAAGGGTGAGATTTACTTGAAATCTCAGTAAGTTAAACAACTAACTGGCACAAAGATAAATCAATGGTGAAAAATGATAAATATGCAATGCATGAGATGTAGAAAATCAGTATGCACTTCTCCCATCTAGACTCCCCAACATCTTTTAAAAAAAATGGAGACACGGGTTTTTACTCAGTAAGTAACTTCGTCATCATTTTTGAGAAAACATAACTTCTTCATAAAAATTTCATCATAAACTTTCATCATCATAGACTTACATCATTATCTTAATTAATAACATAACGTGTGGTAACGTCACAGTTCCCATATGCACTGTGAGTACCTACCAGTGACCGTAGTACAACTCACGTTGAAACTACGTTGTCGATAGACGCGTTCTCAATGCATTATTAAATATAACATAACATCATAAAATTCATAACGTGTACACCCACCAACGTTAGGTGTCATAACATATTGACTTCGCTCCGGCGTTCTTTAAAAAGAACCCATTCGAAGCCTGTTGACTGTTCTTCGTTAACTCAGGGGTTACCACTCCATTATTAAACACTCCAGAGTGGACAGAGGAGTTCCACCAGGATTATTCCCCATCCTGTCCTTTGGGGTCGTGACAAAATGATTTTCGTATTATGTTTTGAAAAATGTTTCTCATGACATGTGCATATGTAGAAACTTTCATGTAAAAAATGACATGTATAAATGTAATATGCAAAAATGATAAAAATGTCACATGTCATGTAAGTATGCACTCAATGTATCATATAACATGATAATTTATGCTAAAAAAAAATGATAATTGAAGTATGGAATGAGCATTTATCAATAATTCATAAATAATCCATCAAGGTGTAAGTTAGAGGCCAACTTACTAACTTCTGGAGAAATTTGAAATTAGCTTCGTAGCTGCGTAAATCATGTGTATACTAAGTTAAGGTTAATACTCTTATGGATAGATTCAAAATAAAAGGTTTCAAAAATTGGGTATTTACAAGAATACCCCTAGACTTTCAAAAATTGACTTTTAAATCCTAAATTTTTATTAATTGCAACCGAACTCCAAATTAAACCAAATTTCATGGACTTCATATTTTTAGAATTATAAAACTATCCATGTCCAATTAGTCCCAACCCATGGCATGCATCCTAGTTGATGCCTATGTGTATTTTCAACTATTGATCCCTATGCATGCATGCGTATGAGATTCTCTTTAATCACTAATGATCACTAACATCCTTAGAGACATTATTAAGCCTAGTTCTTGAGTAATCAAGTTCATCCCAACACTTAATCAAAGCTAAGAAATCCTTAATCACCAATATGCTTAAAACCGATTCATGCTTGAAGATCAAAACAAGATAGATTTAAAACCTATCATGGCATACTTCTAACCACAAATTTAACCTTCCATAATCATACTAGGATAAGGATATATCATATAAAATCATACTTAGTACATGCCATAGCTAAATTTCTATTTAAAACATTCAATCCTTCAAACCTTCCTTTAATTGATCCGGTTTTGCATTAAGCATCATAACCTTCTCAAAACTCAACCAAATTTCGTACCAACACTTGGAAACAAAGCTTGAAATGCTAGCTAAGATCAAAAGGAAGAAACTTACAAATTTCGTGGCCTTCCAAGCACTCTAGACTGCCTCACACAAGAACTCACCAAAACTCACTCGGTTTGCACTCTTTCGATCTCTAAGAGGGGGGAATGCTCTCAAGGCTCAAGAGGATGCTTGGAGCTGTGGTGTGAGTGAAAGGATAAGGGAGGAAATTATTTATAGGAGGCCAAGGGGTGAGGGGCATTGGCTTGGGTGCTTGGTGATTGGGTGAAGTGGGAGGTGCTCAAATCTGGAAAATTTCCAGATTTGCTTGCATGAGCTTTGGTCAGCTTGTGCACGGGGAATAGTGGCCTAAAACCACCAAGATTACCTCTCCACAGTTGCTACATTGATCTTAGAAGGCAGGTCTGGTCGTGGGGCATCATTTGGGTGGCAGAAAAACCATCAAACAACCCTTGAAAACAGGTGGATGGAGGTGGTTTTGTGATGGCAGCAAATCAGTTCGGTTTTGGATTTTTTGGGCAACAAAAATGAGTCAAAATCCTTCATGATGGTCATGGAACTTCTTGGGGATTGGGTGGATAAGGAGGTGGCGTGGGGTGGTGGTGCAAACCATGATAGAAGGCCGGTTCAAATTCAATCCAAACCGTTCCTACACAAACTAGACCAAGGTGCACCCGGTTTGGTTCAAGGAATTGGTTTGTGCAAGTAATTTCGTCCAAGGCTCAAACTGAATTTGGGAGGGTCTCATGAGTTGTTTAAGGACCATATTACCCTTGAGTAAAAACCACAAAAATGTTGGGCCCATGGGCAAAACAGTCCAAGCATTACAAAGGGCAATGCATAAAACCGATTGAAGCATGGTTTGGGTTTGTTATGAAATTTTTCATAATGGCATGTGGGTTGGTTTATCTAGGTCATTAATAGGGTATTAATCAAGGTTGAAGGGATTTTTAATTCAAGAAAATTTGAATTAAAAAGTTAAAGAAAAGATTAAGCACAATTAAGCTTCAAAGCATGGCTTAAAGTGCATTAAACTCAAGCATGAAGGTTAATGACCTTAGCCAATTTTCAAAACTTAATTTGGGTACTTTGAGTATGATTTGGGCTTAAGGAAACCAATGGTATGGTATATTGGGCTTTTGGTCTTTAATGGTGAAATGAGTCCAAACATGATTTTTGGGTCATGTGGGTTTAAAAGGGCCAAATGTATGGGCTCATGGTTTAAGGGCTCTTGGGCTGTGAATGAGAGGGCCCCATCTTACAGATTTGTAAGGTTAAAAAGAAATCTCAAGATCCACTAAATTGGGCTAGAAAATATTTGACTTGGCCTAATTGGGTCATGGGTCCATTCTATACCAAGTTTGGCCCAAAGGCCTTATGCCTTCCTTATAGTTGGGCCATAACTAGTCTTGAATTCCTTAAGGCTTGATTCAAAGTTTTCTTGGGCTTGGACCATGAATGCTCTAAAGTCCTAAATAGCCTCACCAAAATTACTAATAGGCTTACCTCTCTAATCCTTAGCTCATTAACACTAAGTACCATGATTAATGCTAATCCCACTATCAACCTTAATGTAAGTACTTAACCCATAATTAAGAGCCTAATACCTCCACTCTTACTAAGTTAGGCCCAATAGCCTTATGTCCTTTTCATTGAGCTTATTTTCTAGAGTCCTCCAAGAGAGGCTTAAAACTTTATATCTCTCAAGTTAAGCCTATGGTCTTTTTAACATCTTAACCTTCGCCCATCGCATCCTTAGTGCATTAGAGGCCTAAAGTCTTATGTCCATCAAGTTAGCCCTAGTGTCCATCAAATTAGGCCTAATGCCATAGTGTCTCTCTAAACCTTGATACCCAAAAAGCTTGTGCCCTTAATAAACCAATCTCTTGGGCCTTCCTATGTCCATCAAGAATTTTACCCAAATTGCTTAGCCCATTATTGTGACATCCATCCAATGTGCCATGCATCATTCCCTTTTGGGCCTCTTGGCTTCTTATCCTCAAAATTAATAAATCACTAAAAATTCTCCAATCAACCTCCAAGAATTTCATTTTCCTCAAAAATCAATATTACACTAAAATCTTTTAATAATGATACTAAACCCAAAGTATATGTCCTTTTTGCCAAATCAAGTATCCAAAACGTTCTTATTCTCAAATATCTCAACTCCTAATTAACTAGAATTAAGGCTATAAGGTCAAGGCCTAAGGGCATTTTAGGCGGGGTGCATAATATGATGTGATATCTGAAACCTCTGGCATGATATTCTATTTCTATTCCATTTTGACCTTACCAAAGGTGTAAAACTATGGCCTCTGTTCGGGCTGGTACCAACTTTTCTGTTTCTGGTGCACCCACTTTAGAAGAAAAGTGATTTTATGCGTGGTCTTTCCTATGTACAAACTCGGGGCTCCGAGAATAATAAAGAGATGATTCAAATTCTATTTCTACTCAATTGGCTACCGAGCTTTGCGCGACCCTACCACGAAGATTAAAAATGAAATTTTGTTCTGATGTGATGTTTCAGTTATGCTATGCCAAAGGAATTTAAATAAGAATATTTATAAACTTTCGTTCTATTATTTTTTATATCATCTTCTGATTCTACATGATGAAAATAATTATATTTTGTTTTGCATTCTAAACTCTGTAAATGCTCATGTTTACATACTAGTATATGTTCTCTACTTATCGAGTTGTTGATAACTCACATCTTATCTCCACAATATTTTTTAGATGATTTTGATGCTTCAGTTGGAAGTAGTGTTAACATGATTTGATGGTCGTAGAGGAATAAGTGCCAAATGGTACAAATAATTATTAAAGAGTTTTATTTAGTAGATTTATTATTTTATGTTATTTGGTATTCTGAGTCATAGATGTTTATGAGTTTTTGTGGAGATTTTAATTTATTTCGTTGAGGCATTTCTTTGGTGTCGTGGTGGAGGATGTGATGACCCCAACTTTTTGTAATCATCGCCCATAGATTTTGTGCTTACTGGTTGTGACTTCTTTGGGAGCCTTAGTTTTTTTTTTTTTTTTAAGCATTAGAATTTTTGAATGGTAATTTGAGCCCAATGGAGAATTAGCCTTAGAATTCTAAGTGAGTTTGGCCTTGTTTAGAAACTTCGGCCCATTGGCTTTAGACCCATGGCCCATATTTTTTAGTCACAGTGCCATGTGGCATGTAAGTAAGGTATTATGAACCTAAACTTGATGATGGGTTAAGAAAGAGAGAGAAGTGTTGGAGAAATGCCAAAAGGATGGCTTACACGCCTATCTTGGAGAAATTGCCACTTATCATTGTGTAAGAAACCTTCTAAATGATTCAAGAGACAAAAGGAACCTAGAGAAGACCAAACGATTTTCAACTAGACCTTTGTCTTGCCCCATTTCGAGTTCCAATGAGGTTATCTTGGGAAAAGAAGTTTAGGGAAGTGAAGAATGGACTTTTTCTAGGACTTTTGCATGGAAAACCGAGTGGAGGCTCTTGGATTTTGAATTTAGTCAGATAATGCCAAGTGTCAAGCATGCATGGAGTTCTAGAAGGATATGTGAAGAGACAATTGGATGGAAGGACAAGAATGCCCTTGAAAATTTGGCTAACACACTTCCAAGTGCTATGTTTCTTTGCCATTTGTCACTTAGACAAAAATTGGACCAATAGAACATGGAAGGTCACCAAGGGAAGGAGAGTTGGTAGATGAAACATCACCTTGGGAAAGGAAGAAGGAGGTGGATGGCAAGACCATGGCAGGAGCCTTTTGCCACTTGTCATCCATGCAAAGGATTGCTTGTTTGGGAAAATGGAGAGCCATATGATGTTTAAGTTTACTACCCTTAGAAACCCAACTAGTGGAAGAAAGGAAGGGCATAAAGGGAAGACTAGAGGGATTCAGCCAAGGGAAGAGCTCACATGCCAACCCCAAAAATGCACCTTCCCAATGCAATCTACATGGGGAACTCCAAAGGGTGTCTCGGCCAAGGTGAAAGGAAGAAGAAGGAACCTTGCCACTTGTCTTACATGCAATGGTTTTCAACCACCAATGAGAGAGTGAGGGATTTTCTATAAAAGGTGAGGAAGACCACATGCCCAAAGGCTTCTTCTTTTTGCAAATTTCGAAATCTACATGCTCTTGCCCTCTCCACATAATTCTCTCATATTTCTTGAGGATTCTCTCATTTTCTCCTCAACCAAACAAGAGGATTTTTCTATTCCAAGAGGGGATTTCGGCACACTAAACCTCGCAAAGGTAAGAATCAGTTTTTCTTCTAAAGTTTCACACACACACCACTTGTTCAAACCGAAAATGAGATTTAAATCTCATTAGGTCAATGTGAAAGTTAGAACACCCACTTTTCTTTAGATTTCTTGAGAAATGGTTTTAGGATTCTCGAGAAACCTTTGATGCCGAATATAAATGAGAGTTTTATTTACTATGATTTTCAGTCACCAATCATATCTTTGGTTATTTTAGAGTTTTCTTTACTCTAAGAATAAAATGAAGAAGGTTTTACTCCAAAAACCCCTAGAGACCGGATAGATATAGGCAAGTATTGCCCTAGAAACTTACACTTACACTTTAGAATACGAAGTGAAGTTTTTAGTTATTTTTCTAATATGGAATACTCAGATTTAAAGCTTGCTAATATTGCTATACGTGGATAGTTTTTGTAAATATACACTCAACCTACTTTGGTTAACACTTGTATATGATTGTGTAGATCGTTTTCATTTCCATGTTTGTTTTGTTGGTTATCTCTTGTTTGATTGCTTGATTATGTTATTATGATCTTGTATCAATCTATGAAAGGAATTACATGTTCAGAATTTGTGATGAAAATGCCATGAAATACTTGAATATTTTTCAATTTTCACATGTTTAAAATTGAAGAACTATGAGCCATAATGTTTCGGCCATAACATGTGTTGTATGTTTCGAATCTTAGTTAAATGTCATGATTTCATGTTTGATTTGATCATGCTTTGATTCCTATGCTATATGCTTGAAGATGGGAACATGTTTAAGTGATGAATCTCATGATTTTTGCCCTTATATGTTTCGGCCTAAGCATGTTTCCATGATTCCATGAATGAGCTTGGATGTTTCTTGTATTCCATGTAATCATGCTATGATTTGAACATGTTATGCTTGGTTAATTTATGCATGGCATTCCATATGTCACATGTCAAGTATAAGTATGAAGTTCTTAAGTTCCATGTCTCATGCATTTCAGGAAATGTTTTCCACAGGAAATGTTTTCCACAGGAAACTGGTTCTTGTAAAACAAAAGAGTCAAAGTTCTATCACGAACTGTAGAGATGGTAGTAAGCAGAGATGGTGGTAGAGTCTCACCTGTGGTTCCCGCCTACGATGCATGCGACAGGGGTGGTGGTAGAGTCCCTCCTGTGGTTCCCGCCTACAGTGCATACTGTAGGGATGGTGGTAGAGTCCCACATGTGATTCCCGTCTACGATGCATACGGTAGGGATGGTGGTAGTCCCGCCTGCGATTCTCGCCTATAGGTTGATAATGATATAATGACTAGCGGGAACACTCGGCGCAAGGAAGGGAGCCGTGATGTGTCCACCGTCTGAATAAGAATAAAAGCTCATGTGATAAGGATCACTCGATGCAAATCTTGTGATATGTCTCTGATAAGAAACGTTTCTGATTAAGAATCAACATGAAAAGAAAGTCAAAGAAGTTTTTCTGAAAATGTCAAAGTCTCTGTACAAGTCTTTTGAAATTGGTCAATGCATGTGTCAAGTTTGTGTTTAAAGTCAAGTACATGTTTCATGCAAGCATTTCATGATGTACCTCTTGTATGTTTGTTTTGATTAATGTATGTTGTGTAATTACTTGCTAAGATTTCTCGAAATCTCACTGTGGTAGTTTACACTACCATTCCCCACACCGGAATGGTATAAGTTGTTACAGGATTAGAGGACGACGCCCATGCTCGAGAGGAAGAGAGCGGCACCTTTTGTGGAGTTTCGTGGTGCTTGGCCCCAAATGGGACCTTAACTTTGAAGGAAAAAGAAAATAAGTCGTTTGTTAAGAAAACAAAAAAATAAATAAAAATGGGACTCATGGTTTTTAGGCCTCAACTTTTGAAGATACTTTATATTTTGATATGATCTCGTATGTTTTGGGAGACAAACTTTAATACTTGATACTTTGGGATATGTTGTCTTATGCTAGATTACTATGGTCATGGACAAAGTGTTAATGCTTTTGTAGTTGGTACCATGTACTTTGCAATTGCTATTTTGCATTGCTTAGAATTCCGACCCTTTGTTTATTTTTCACTGCAACGTTATATTAAATATTGCTAGTGTACTTAGGTGCATAGCATATTATCTATCATGTACGAGGGGTATGTAGCTTTGTGTTACATGTCTTGGCGTTTCAGCCTTCGTCCAATCCCAAGCGGGGGCTGGAGGCGCCACAGAGCAACATATATTTTTGGTTTTGAATAGATGAGTTTAAATTTTATGAGGGATTTGGAGTATATAAATATGTTATTGGAGATGATTTTAGGTGACATGATTTAACTCTACGGACCTCCAGAACCGGGGTGTTACATGTGCTATGTGCATCTCCTTCTATTTGTCCATTGTGGACAAGTAGTGTAGCAGCATTCTTCCACTTTTTTTTTTTTTGTAATTTATTTTTTATCATAGAATGGGCAATCACCTTTCCAATAGTGACGCCCTCCCAAATTTATTAATCAACCCTCACTTATAGTGGAGGAAAACCGTGGTATTAAAACAGGACCCATAAAAAACAACTTAAACAACAAAAAAACAATCCTAGATCAGACCCTAGACAAGCCTGAGAAACAAAATAAAAAACATGGCAACCAAAAAAACCAAAGACAAAAAATTATCTGACTCTCAAAGAGGGAAGACCAGAAGAGTCCAACTGAAGCAAACCTCTCAAGACTTGAGGCAATATAGAATTATTTAAATAGACCAAATCAGCACCATTGGCACCCTCCTTGGCCAACCAATCCCCACCTTATTACCTTCACGAAGAACATGCTGAAACCGACAATTAATAGTTTGAACCAAACCAATAAACTCTTCCCGATAATCCTCCAAGTACCAAACCCCACACCACCCTCTATGCCACCAAGAAATAACCACCATCGAATCAACCTCAACAATCACATTGAAGAGCTTAAGTGTCTTGCAAAAATGCATGCCATTAAGAAGCACAAGAAGTTCTGCTTTGTTGTTAGAACCAACACCAATAGGAGCGGTGAATGCTTGCACAATCCAGTCTGAGTCATTGTGAATAACCCCACCAATACCACTAGAACCCTGGTTGCCAAGAGTGCTACCATCCGTATTCAATTTAAACCATCCTAAAGGCGGTTTGTGCTACTTGACGACTGTGCACCTCCGCTCTTTTAAAGGAGCACGTTTGATCCGTAATGTCTCAAGAATCATGCCATCAAAGCGGGATAATCTATAAGAGTTATCAATCATCTGACAAAGAGAACCAAGCCATACACAAATAGATTTGACAACTGCTTCATGTGATTCAAAGGTACCCTCCATTCGAGCTAGACATCTTCTCCTCCAAAGTCGCCAAGTAACAATGATAGGCATAAGGCCAATTAAACCCACCTGAGTATTAGGTTTAGCACGCCGGAACCAAGAAGAAACTTGGTGATTCCAATTTCTACCAAGAGGAAGTCCAAAACTGAATAGACATTTTCAAGAGGAGACTTTTATGCCAAATCCAAGAATGCCAATAAAGAGAGGATCCTCTGACTCTGATATAATGCCATGCAGATTTGGTGGAAAACATACATGTTTCAAATTGGGTCCAGATAAGAACATCCTTCCCCGAATTATGCCCCGACAAAGAGACTAAGATATCATCAACATTCTCCCAACCAACCAGGTTTTTCCAGTAGATCCATATCCCAACTATCTAACAACCAATACTCTTTAATTTTCAACAAAGGCGGACCCACAATTGGCAAATCGTTAACAAAAGGACTATTCTCCCTCCATTTTTCATACCAGAAAAAAATATCACCTTATCTAACTCTCCATTTAGAATTATTCAACATCAAAGGGATACATTGAGCAACCATTTTCCAAAATCTTGAACCTTTATCAACATCAATAAGAAGCCAAGGTTTCACTCCTACATATTTAGCCTTAAAGAACTTTGCCCAGAGAGAGTTACCTTGTAGAAGGTTCTGAGCAAACCTCATGTGCAAGGCTGTCTAAGTGTCCTGGAGATGCCTCAAGCCAAGACCTCCTTCTGCCACAGACTTACAAATATGTTTCCAAGCCACCCATTTCTTTTTATCTCTTCCAAACTCCCCCCAAAAGAAAGAACTCATCAGCTGTTGAATCTTATTAATTACTGCTTGAGGAACCTGTAAAACAGAAAATAGGTGAAGGGCCATACTTGGAATAACATGATGTAACAAAACCATCTTCTCTCTAGAAGACAAAGGGC
>QEOT01000900.1:71500-88501 GCA_003123785.1 Pterocarya stenoptera | reverse complement strand
CACACACTCAGCACATGTCGATGGGGTGCGTGACCGTGTTGTCATCATCCCGGGTGTCTCGATTTCCGTGTGTGTCCGTACATGGAAGTTGGGGGCGCCACATGTGGTATGTTGTTTGTTTACTTGTTCAGATTTCTTGAAATCTCACTATGGTAGTTTCTACTACCATTCCTCACTCGGAATAGCAGAAGTTGTAACAGGTATAGAAAACCGCGAAGGGAAAACGCAAGAGACCGACTCCCAAGACAATCATGGAGGCCCCGAATTACCCTGAGGGTCCCTCGGAGCCATCCTCTTTAGATAGGCTAGAGGCAGTTGACCAGTTTCTAGTCGAGATCATGAAGCTATTTGAGGAGCTGAGGAGGATTTTGAGTCAAGGAAGGGCCAAGTAGGACCGGCCCTATGGGACCCTAAGTTCTTTTCCTTAAGGAGGAAATAATTATCTATTTTGTGGACAAGATTTATTTTGGATATAGTCCCATGTTTTTGGGAGTGTTTTGATACACAACTCTTATTTTGAAATGCTTATGCTATATGAAAGCTTTGGGATATTTACATTTATTGGTACCATGTGTCTTTTCATTTTGTCACCGTGCTTAAGTAAGATAGAAAAGAATTTTTCCGTTGCAATTTTTGTTGCATATTGCTAGATGTTAGGTGTATTACATCTTAACTGTCATGTACGAGGGATATGTAGCCTTGTGTTACATGTCTTAATGCATTCAGTCACCGACAAATTCCAAGCGGGACCTGGGGGCATCGCATCATTTAATTAGCCAGATGTGACAATACACGCCAGCGATGGAACTTTATGCCATCATGTATTGATTTGCATCGACAGCGACTCTCAAATTTACAACTAAATAACAATTACAAAACAACTCTCACGGAATGAATCCTCGTACTTACTAAGGTAGACAAGGTAATAGTACGATTTCCTGCTCGCATCGGTTGCATAAAAATATATGTGGAATTTCAACAGTATTTGGAATCCGAACACATCGGGTGTGCTGCCAAACTTCACAGATATCGCAGGAAACCATTCGTTCCCCATCCTCGTCTTTTGCTCCGCAAGGGCAATCCACAACATGGCTATTCAGACCACATTCGTATATTTGTCCATTCATGATTCCCTGCTCTTTGGTGCTGCCCTGAAACACAAGTTTACGGCCAACTTCAACTAACCCAAAAACCAAATCTGTTCCATTCGCATTCAAATTCAACACTGATTCCACAACTAAGCTCCTCAATCCCCAATACATTTCCCGGAAGTTCCTCTGCACTTCTTGCTTTAGTTCATCAATGGTGGCAATGTTTTTCAGCGTGACACACTCGTATGGCGGCATTGCTTTCTCTGTACCTTCATCCTGCACCTCTTTGTTGCTCCTCAACAAAACCGTGCAGTAAATATTTAATTTTCCTTCGAACCCCAGTTCCACTTTGAAAGGAAGGTCTCCACTGTATTCCTTGACGAGGTATTTGGAGTCGAGGATTATCCTGGAAGCCACCGATATAGCTGAAAAAATCCCTGCCCCCAGCGCTGGCTTTTGGTCTTTGAGAATGCACTTGTAGAGGTATAGTATGTCTTTCATTAATTGCAGGCTACTGATCTTGTACCGTTCCTTAACTCGCTGATTGGTCATGAACGAACCCTCTTGATTTGGTAACACATTTGAGATGTCTTCTAAACAATACTCAAGAACCTTTGTTACTGGATTTAAGCTGCGACGAACCAGGTAATTTCCAACAATATGGTTTCCCAATGATTTTAACACATAATCTAGCAAACCGGTGTCACCAATATAGGCACGAGCAGCATCCCTAACTTCTTGCCTTGAAACCCACCTAAACTCGGCCCTCTTCAATGCCTCAACTATCACTCGAGTAGCCATTTCAACCCTCTTCGGCGACCATCTACAGGTGGTTTCCGCTGTGATTCTCGAGTTATAGGTATCGATCGAATTTTCGGTAGGAAGACGAGACTTGAGCTCTAACATGAAATTGAATAGGTCGCCAAGGGTGACTAAGGAATGATCTGATAATGCTTGATATCTTGAGAAGATAATGGGAATCTCATGGTTGGAAGTGCCAAGGTGGTGGTTTAATAGGTACAAGGGCATGCCTTGTATTGCTTCTATTGCTTTTTGGTACATTGATCGAGTAACGCAAAAGGTTCCACGCCCGAAATCGTATCCCCACCGGCCGAACCATGGCTCCCCGTATCCTAGTCCGTGTAGCAGCCTTAATTCCATGCCTCTCTTCTGTGAATTGTCATTCAAACTCACTTTCCTACCAAATAAGATGGAAAACACTTCAAAATCAAACTTTTCTTTTAATCCTAGAGCCTGACCAAATGACAAGAGGGTGCTGGAAAAAATGCAAAAAACAATTGATCATAGCTGAAGTGGTTGAGCCAAGTTAGTTCAGCTAAACATCCAATTGGCAAGAATGTAGACAGAAACATGGATCTTACTTTTAGTTTTTGTCTTTTTTTTGTTTTTTGTTTTTTTTTCTTTTCTTTTGGGCTTTTTCTCGAATATTGCAAAAATAACCAAAATGTTGGCTGGCTTAATATAAGAAGTATTTAAATCGAGGTTCGCGACATCTGCTCTTAACCTTCGTTTCTTCTTCTGTCCTTATTCCCCCTCTATTGACCTCTCACCCAAAAAAAGTTGAGAACAACGGCTCCTTAAAACAAACTAGAGTCTAGACCCCCTTTTTTCTCTACAAAAAATATCTTACACGGTTTCCTCACCGACTACTGCTTGATTGTCATTAACAATCACAACTTTGACCCTGTTTATAACTTGACGTCAAAGACCCCACATTTGTATAACTTGACCATTAATTTTAACATAAATATTTAAAGACAAAAATACTCTTAACAAAAATCAACATCAAATTATTACGACCGAGTTCTTAATTACACAAATATATGACATGAACTGACCCATTAAATCGAACTTTTCAATATGATTTGCCCCTTAAAGCACTTTGAGAACTCCCCTCATTTATTACGGAAATATGATAATTACCCTCCACCCACCACGGGACCCATGACCAGAGTTTCTTTGAAAGAATTATCTTAAAGTACCTCCTCGTAAGAGTATTATAATTTCTTTTTATTGTACTTGTTTTGCATGTGTACCTCATGATATGTTTTACAGAAATCACGTAAGACATTATTTAAGAAAACTAATTACCTTGCTCGCAACCCAGTGCATAAACGATCCCAGAATTCCATGATGTGGTGTCCAGCCAAGTCCGAACCCATTTCAACACCATTAACAGACAACAAATGTCCGTACCCGTTAGAGTGAAAGACACCATGCATGATATGGCCCTGTAATTCCAATAAATTTGACTTACCATTGGCTGAGCCTGCCCTCTTGTTATTAGAGTTGCCTTCGCAGTTCAAGTATGCAGCCACTGTGTCCTTGGTAGGCAACAAAAAGTGATACTTCTTATTGCAAATCATATGGTGCCCCCAGCCTGAGCTATTACAAAACCAAATTAAGTACCATGGGAGTTACATTGAATGTGGATAAAAATCTATTCGCAATTTGCCTATTGACAATGATCTCCCTTACGTGAGGACCCGACTTTATTTTAATGAGCAGACTCAAAATGTAAAATATTCAAGTGTAGAGTTAGAATTGGAATTTGGAATTTCTGTTTTGATACCATCATGTAAAACCACTTGTCCAATAAGTTTAAACGTACTGATGGAAAAGCATAAACTTAATTAGTTATATTATAACCTAAAAAAAGAAATCTCGTATTAGCTAATATAAAAGAAAGTATTGCCGTTTCGATCTTTTTAGAACTGTAATATATAAAAATGAACGTGGATCGAATGAAAAGTACTTTACCTACGTATTGACAGTGATTGCAGTGACGATTGAGGGATGCTTCAACCGGTTCTTCAACAACAAATAGAAGGATTTGGACGGGATGGTGGCGATGGAATTCAAGCTGAAAGGACCAACTTGGAATTTCCCTGCTGGAGTTGGTCTCCAAATGCCCAAGTTCAAGAAGGGCTTTAACATTTTCCCGGAATGGCCCTATAAACTCAACCGGATAACCAGGCTCTCCAAAGCTCTTGAATCTGAAAACCCTCTCTCCTCTCTTTCTTTTCTTACTGCCAATCAGGTCCAGGTGCGACATCTTGATGCCGACGAAAGATAAGAATGCGAAGGAAAGATAATTCTAGAGAGTTATAAGGGAAACATGAAGCAATTAAGATAATGGTGACGTTCAAGCATGCTAAGCAACTAAAACAGCCTTTTACATATAGTTTATGCTCACACGCATGGTGCCTCGGAAATAAAATTGGAGGAGACCCAAAAGCGCCCCCATCCGCTTCTACGGCTCGCTGTCTGCATGATTTGTTACAAAAATAGCTCCGTTGCAAATCTATCGCGGCAAACAATGCCATGGATGGCATCTTGGTGTAAATTAGAGGTACCATGCATTCCATGATGCAACTCTCCCACCATTAGAATGCCTTTTTTCCCCGGAAATTTCTATGGTCAGCTGGGAGAATGTTGATTTTGTTTGTCCTCAGGAAACAGATCATATAAACGCCACATTTCTTGGCCAACTACCCTTTGTGAAATGTTTCAATACAACTATTTTTTTCTTTTTACTGTTGTTGTTCTTATAAGCGAGTACAATTCATTTTTATAACCATTAGTAGTGGCAGTCTTAAAATGTTAAATATATTTCCAAACTTAATAGTGATCGATCAATGCGAATATGTTAAGCTAGGGAGTGCATTCAACTTTGTGAAATTAATGGATGTCAAAAAAACAAAAAACAAAAAAAAAACTTAGTGAAATTAATGGTAATATATGCTCCAACTATAATGCCCTGATCCCAAAGGTCCAAAGAGTTAGCTCTTATTACCTACAACTATCTCCCAATAACTCAATTTATACATTCCAAATTCTCTAGCTATAAAACATAAAAATTATTGTTATGAACCAATAACTCCTATATAATTACTCTAAGATACCATGAAGTCTCAAAATAGCCGTCAACCTTTAAATATATAATCAACAGAACCAAATAAAACTATTGCATAATATGAGGAATACATGCATCAAATCAGCAAGTATTAAGCCAGATTGCTCAATCACAGTACATATGTATATAGTCAACTGTGAGTCTATTATAGGAAAGTCTAGGTTGTTAGTCAAGCATATTTTTCTCCCTTATTGTAGCACATTCTTAATTCCTTTACTTGTGTATAGTTTCCTTAGATAACAGATTGTATACTTTGTGATAGATTGTAAGCATCTATATATGTTAATAATATGCACCCTCTCTATCTCAATGTGTGAGATAGTTTTCATCTCAATATTTCATGGTATCAAGAGCCACGTGTTGACAGAGAGTGGTGTTCTTTATTTTTTTCAGAAATGACTTCATCATCCGCCTTTGTTTCTTTTGATCATTCAGATCCCTACCTGTAACATACCAGTTTCGACTATAGGGTATATAAGTAATTATTTCCTAGCTTTTATTTAGATTTAAATTATTATGACTATAGTTTTATTAGAATTAATAATTACCTTATCTTTATATATATTTTCTATTATAGTTGTTATTTAAATTTGATAGAGTTTCATTTCAATGAGGTTTCCTACGTGTATCAGATTTCAGTTTCTAGAATGTTATTTGAAATTTAAAGTTTTCTCTTTTCCCTCTAGTTAGCCGAATCCACCTCACGGTCAGCCTCTGTTATTCACTTCGAAACTCCTAGCCCGTACGTCTCTCAGCTCTTCTAATGAAAGACCAAGTCTCTCGTCTAAAACCCTACTTTAAATCCCTTCCCCTCTTCACAGTTTCGTTCTAGCGGCAAACCCACACAAACCAGAGTTGAACATTTAAACAGAAAAAAAAAAAAAAAACCCACTTACCCGAGAGCCACATCTGGAGGCGCCGAACCCCTCTGACCACCACAGAAGCCGCCGACCATCAGCCCCCGTCGAACCACTCCTTTTTTCCGGTAAGGCCTCGGCAGCCACCAGTCT
Source organism: Pterocarya stenoptera (assembly GCA_003123785.1). Lineage (NCBI taxonomy): Eukaryota > Viridiplantae > Streptophyta > Magnoliopsida > Fagales > Juglandaceae > Pterocarya > Pterocarya stenoptera. The sequence goes on along the minus strand of QEOT01000900.1, from coordinate 82,463 downwards.
CTTCTCCCTCTCTTTTGTTTCGGTTTACTAGTTCTCTCTCTCTAACTCTCTCTTTCTCTCTCACTCGGCGTCGCACCACCTCAGAGAAACCCCCCAGTTGCGTCGCCGGTCACTCCCAGCCGCCAGTGCCGCCATCGCCTCAGCCCTCCCTCTCGGTGAGCCTTTCTCTCTCTCTCGCACACGGCATTCTGTCCGTGTATTGTAGATCACCCGAGCCTTTGAGCTCACAATCGGGCCTTGGGCCATAAGAGAGATGGGCTTAGTATTAAGTTGTGTTAACATATAGTTTGGGCTTAGTTTTATTTATTTGATTTAAATCTGATGGGCTTTGTTGTTTAGCTTGGGTTTTAAAAGTGTTTCAGGCCTTGATTTAATTCTGTTGGGCTTTTCCTTTGTGGGCTAAGTTGAGGTTAATTAGACATATATTATGTTAAAACTTGTAATTTAAATTGGGCCGATTTTATGATGTTTCAAGCATTTCTTAGTGATTTTATTAAGACTTAATATTTCAAAGAGGAGTTATATTTTTATTAAATAAATATATTAGTCAAATGTTTATTTTATAAGAAAATGTTTAAAGAATTTAAATTAGATTTTAAAGTAGATTATTGAGCCTAATAATTTAGTTAAGATTCCTTTTATCTATTTAATAGAATTTTAATAAAAATTAGTATGGATACTTTAAATAAGAAAATTAAGAAATATGTTAAGAGTATTTTAAATGATATTAATATTTATTAGATTTCTTATAAGATTGAATAATTATGTTAAGAAAGGAAAACTATTTTAAGAAATTAAGTTTATGACTTATTTAGAATAGCTCAAGTGTTTTACTAAACTATAATATGTTATTAGCATTTTAAATAACTTAAAATATCAAGATTTATTGATTTTAGTGTTAAACAAAATAGTTGTAGATTATCTTTAGATTTCCAAGTTTAGTTAAATAAGATATAATATTTAATTATTTCCAACAATTTAGTGATAGTTATTTATTTGTATATAGGTCACAAGTTACAAAGTTTTATTCAAGAAGAAACGCAGCGAGGTAAGTAATTTGTTCACAAATTAGGATCGTCACAAATTAGCTTATATATAAATATTATTCAAGCCAGTTCATTGATAGCCAATTTTTATGTATCACTCATGTCATGTGCAAGCATGTCATCTAGCATAGCACACGATCATGTCATTCCGCATCATGTTTAGATTCAGAAATTATAATTATGTATATATTATGTCATGCATCTCATGGTCATAAGACACGTAAGCTATCTTAAGTTCAAGTGTAAGATAAGTTCAGATCAGTTAATATATGGCCATTCAGATGCATGGTACCAATGCAGTTCAGTTCAGGGTGGTGTGCAAGCCACGAACTCAGTCGTGGTCCACCATAGTATGTTAGAATACTATCAGCAGTTCCCCTTGCTGCAGCGGGATGTGGGACTGGTGCACAACCTTACACACAGGGTTAAGTGTGTTGGCCAGTCAGATAAATCAGATAAATCAGTCAGTTAGCTCAGCATAGTCAGTCATATATTGCATGAGCATTAGCATGATCAGTCATGAATTTATTTATTTTAAGTTCTCAGCATGAAAGTTCTTATGAAAATCTTATGTTTATTACGTTTACGTTGTGATGGATTTCTTACTGAGTCATCGACTCATTTTAGTTTATTTTCATGTTTTAACCACCCAGGTGAAGATGATGATTACGAGCAGGCAGGCCAGGAGTGAAAGAAGCATTTTATTTTGTTTAGTTCAGACTTTCTAAAATAAAACATGTCTTTTTATGACATGAAGTTATTCAGTTTATTCATTTAATGTTTTTGGAAGACAATTTTATGAGACCTTTTATTTCATAATAAATTTCAGTATCTTTGTTTTAATTATAAAATTAGAGAATCTCTTGCCGGATTTATTTTCAAGAAAAATACGTGACACACCTAGCCTACGGGAAGGGGGTGTTACACTACCCATACCCAGTTTCACAAAATGTTTCAAATTATGTCTCTCTCAAACTTAACTCCAACAATTTTCTGCTATGGAAAACCCAAATGTTAAATATACTTGAGAGTTATGACCTCTAAGGATTCATCACTGGTGAAATTCAAGTTCCACCACAGATCATTCTTGATGAGCTCCACCTCTCAGCCACATCCACTCTATCAAAAATGGTGCAGGTCTGATAGGTTGGCTCACAACAACCCTTTCTGAAGAGGTCAAAGTCTTGTGGTGGGATTAAACACTGGCTTAGAAGTCTGGAATGCCTTGTTCATGCCTTTACAAGAGTATCTTCAGATCGAAGTCTTGCTCTTAAGCAAAGACTCACCACTATCATCAAAGGATCTGATTCCTTAGGTGATTATCTCAAAAAATTCAAGACCATTTGTGCTTGTAGCTATTGGCAAGCCAGTTTCTAATCACAAAAAGTCTTGGTGGCTCCTCAATGGTGTTGGCAAGGATTTTAAGTCTTCACAACCACAATGATGAGGCCTCCTATACCTTCATACTCTGAGGTAGTAACCTTACTTGAAAGTTATGCTAACAGCTACAAACTTGATGCTCCACTTGCATCAATGGTGTTCTATGGACAAAAGTCTTACAAGAACAGGAAACAGATTGGTTCCTTCACTTCCAAGGGACGAGGCTTTGCTCAAGGAAACTCTAATGGGTCCAAAGCAACAAATCAAGGCCATGCCTCTAACAATTGCTCTAGAGGTTTCAATCAGGGCCAAGCTACCAACAATAACTTTCGAGGTTCTAGCAACAGCAAACCTGCACCAAGAGAAGAACTTGTATGTCAAATCTGTCATAAAAGAAATCATGCAACCTTGAAGTGTTTGATACATTTAATCATTCCTTTACACATGATAATCTTCCTCAAAGTTTTGCAGCAATGAAGTTGGAAGAACCAGCAGAAGCCTTTTGGCATCCAGACAATGGAGCCACTGATCACATGATAGCAAATCAAGGTACACTCCAATCTGTGATTCCCTATACTGGTCATGATGGTGTAATGGTTGGGAATGGCAAAATCTTGCTTATTACTCTTACTGGTCAGGCCATGATTGGTTCTGCTCCATCTAAATTTCCGTTAAATAATGTTCTTATGGTACCTAAATTGAAGAAAGATTTGTTATCAATTAGTAGGCTAACATCAGATTATCCATTAAAGTTTGAGTTTGATGGCAATGATTTTGTGATAAAGGACAGGATGACATAGAGGACAATGGCAACAGGGAGGAAACAAAAGGGCCTATATGTTTTTAATGCTAAGCATTGACTCTTCCAGAAAAATAGACCTACTTCTCCTCTAGATTTCAAGCAACAAATAAGGAGAGCTGACACTTAAGGCTGGGATATCCAAACTCCACAATTATTGATTATCTTTGCAATAATAAGCTTATTTCATTTTATTCAAAACAAAATTCCATAGGAGTTTGTACAAGTTGTCAAATGGGGAAAGCTTCAAAATTGCCTTTTCTTCCTAGAGCATCCTTTCTCAAAGATACACTGTAATCTGTGGGGACCAACTCCCACTCCTTCTAGAGAGAAATTCAGATTTTATGCTATTTTCATTGATGAGGCTACCAACTTTTCTTGGTTAATTCCATTAAAGCATAAATCTGAACTATTTCAAGTTTTTCTTCAATTTCACAAACTGGTTACTTGTTAGTTTAATGCCGAAATACAAGCTTTTCAAAGTGATGAAGGTGGTGAGTTTAATGACAAAAACCTTATCACCTATTTTCACGACCATGACATCATCCATCAATCTGTCTGTCCTAAAACACCAAAACAAAATGGTAAACCTAAAAGGAAACATCGAAGCATAACAAACTTAGGCTTAACATTGATGCTTCATGCTAAACTGCCAAATAGATTCTGGTTAGACTACTTTTCTTCTACTATTTTTCTTCTAAACAGGCTACCTTCTTCTCTGCTTAACATGGACTCTCCTTTTCTTAGACTATATGACAAGCATCCAGATTATATAATTCTTAGAATAATTGGTTCTAGATGTTTTCCATATCTTGGAGACTATTGATCTAATAAACTAGAACCAAAGTCAATGCCATGTGTTTTCATTAGGCTACAAGTGCCTTTATCCACCTTCTAGTAGGATTTATATTTCAAGGAATGTTGTCTTCGATGAGTTTGTCTTGCCATACTCACAACCTACTTAGTTGTATGCCTCTTCTCCTGTTGAAGGAGATTTTTCAAGTTTTGAGGAATGTCACAATGACAATTAGCCACCACCTTCTACCTTTGCACCTCCTAATGCAAATTTCCCTCAAAATGATGTTGAACCTCCATCCTCAACTTAGCAAGTCTCAAATAGTTATCCAACTTCATCTCACAATGTTCCTCAAGCAGGTTCCCCATCACAGATGTTGTTGAACCAGTGTTGCAGGTTCCACCATTGTAATATAAAATGCAAACCAGGGCCAGAAGTGGTATTCATAAGCCAAATCCAAGATATGCAAATTTGCATAATCTGGTGAAAATAGCAGCTGAACCAAAAACCATCAAAGCTACAAGAAATCACTCTGGATGGTCTACTGCAATGGAAGAATAATTGAAAGCTCTTGTTGTGAGCAACACTTGGGAATTAGTTCCGCAAACACCTGAGATGAATGTAATTGGATGCAAGTGGGTGTACAAGGCTAAGCTTAGAACAAACAACACACTGGAAAGACTCAAAGCTTGACTAGTTGCAAAGGGTTTCAGTCAAGTCGATGGTGTGGACTTTTCAGAGATTTTCTCTCCTATTATAAGGCATGCTAGCATTCGAGTTGTTCTTACAATTTCTATTGTTAAAAATTGGCCACTTCATCAACTAGATGTTAAGAATGCCTTCCTCCAGGCTATCTTAACAAACTTCTTTTTATGCATCAACCTCTAGGGTATATCAATAAAGATAATCCACTGCATGTATGCAAATTAAAAAGGGTTTTGTATGGCCTCAAATAGACCCCTAGAGCATGGTTTGATAGGCTTAGTGATTATCTCCTTCAACTTGGATTTTACTCGAGTGCAGCAGATCCTAGTCTCTTTGTTTCACACTCAGAACATGGGGTACTAATCCTACTACTTTATGTAGATGATACGGTGGTGATAGGTGATAATCCATAAAGAATTCAGTGCCTAATCACATAGTTCAATACTCAGTTCTCGATTAAAGACCTTGGGTTTCTTCATCAATTTTTGGGTATTGAGGTTCATAAATATGATTCTAATCTGTATCTCTCAAAACACAGGTACATTGTGGACCTCCTCACTTGAGCCAGTATGCATGAGATCAAGCCATTGTCAACTCGAATGCCAGCAAAAGCACAACAGAAATCTAGTTCCCAGGAATTATTTATTGATGTCCAAACCTATAGAAGTTGTGGCACCCTGTGGAGCCTCTAGCCCCTGCTTGGGATTAAACGATGACTGAAACGCCGGGACATGTAATACAAGGCTTCATACCCCTCGTACATGACAGATAATATGTTATGCACCTAAGTATACTAGTAGTATGCAATATCGTTGCAGCAGAAAATAAATAAAGGTCAGAAATTCTAAGCAACGCAAACATCAATTGCAAAGTACATGGTAACATACTATAAAACATTAACACTTTGTCCATGACCATAACATTGTATCATAGTTTAAATATCCAAAAATATCAAGTATCAAAGTTTTGTCTCCCAAAACACAGGACCATCTCAAAAATATTGTTTCTAAAAAATTAAGGCCTAAAAACCATAAATTCTTTTCATCAAAATAACTAAGTTTCTTTTTCCTTCATTATTAAAGTCCCATCAAGAGCCAAGCACCATAAAACTCCACAAAAGGTGTCGTTATCTTCCTCTCGAGCATAGGCATCATCCTCTATACCTGTAACAACTTCTACCATTCTGGTTTGGGAAATGGTAATATAAACTACCACAATGAGATTTCAAGAAATCTCAGCAAGTAATCACATAACATACAATAGTTAAAGCAAGCATACAAGAGGTACATCATGAAATGTGTGCATGGACATGTACTTCACTTAAACAGAAACTTGACATATGCATTTGACTATTTTCAAAGAACTTGTACAGAAACTTTGACATTTTCAGAAAACTTTTCTTAACTTTCCTTTTCATGTTGATTCTTAATCAGAACTTTTCTTAATAGAACATATCACAAGATTTGCATTGAGTGATTCTTATCACATGAGCTCTTATTCTTATTCATAGGGTGGACACAATACTACTCCCCTCCTTGCACCGTGTGTTCCCACTAGTCGTCGTACCATTAACGATCTGTAGGTGGGAATCACAGGCAAGATAACGACATGCCTGTGGGAATCATAATAACTCGATCTTACTTTGTCGAATTACATGTCTTATGCACACACTAGCATTAGGTGCTTCCTCGCTCCGGCATTCTTTGAAAAGAATCCATTCGAGGCTCGTCGACTATTCTTCGTCGACCCAGGAGTTACCACTCCATTCTTAAGCACTCCAGAGTGGACAAAAGAGTTCCACTAGGACAATCCCTCGTCCTAGCACTTGGGGTCATGATAAAACATTTAGACTCTTTTCTTTAAAAAAAAAAGAACCACTTTCTTTGGAAAATATTTCCACAAATGCATGAGACATGGAACTTAAGAAATATATACTTGTACTTGACATGTGACATATGGAATGCCATGCATGAAATAACCAAGCATAGCATGTTCAAATCATAGCATGATTACATGAAATACATGAAACATCCAAACACATTCAAAAAACCAAGGGAACATGCTTAGGTCGAAACACTTAGGGGTAAAAATCATAAGATTCATCACTTAACCATATTCCAATCTTCAAGCATATAACATAGGAATCAAAGCATAGTAAAACAAGCATGAAATCATAGCATTTGACGAAGATCTGAATTATTCAAGGCATGGTATGGCCAAAACTTCATGTTGCATAAACCATCATTCTTAAACAAGTGAAAACCGAAACATACATGAATATTTCATGGCATATTCATCACAAATTCAAAGCATATAATTCCTTCAATAGATTAATACAAGATCCTATCAACATAATCAAACAATCAATCAAGAAATAGCAAACAAAAGAAACATGGCAATGAAAAAATTTACACAATCATATACAAGTGTTAACCAAGAGTAGGTTGAGTGTATACTTACAAAAATCCGCGTATAGAAATATTAGCAAGCTGTAAATCCAAACATTCTATATTTGAAAAGTAACTAAAAACCTCATTTCGTGTTCTTGAGTGTATGTGTAAATTTCTAGGCCAATACTTGGGATTTGGACGGTGACTGAGACTCGGGAACATATAACACAAAGCTACACACCCCTCGTACATGACATATAATATGCTATGCACCTAAGTACATTAGCAGTATATAATTTCATAGCAGCGGAAAAATAGTAAAGGTCAGGTATTCTAAGCTACGTGACAAGCAATTGCAAAGCACATGGCACCGTACTAACAAAATATCCCCACACTGTCCATAACCATAAACATGTATCATAAGATATGGCATCTCAAAATGTGATGACCCGAACTTGCGTAAGCATGGCCATAGCTTTTATTCTTAGTTGCCATGACATTTTTGGGAGCTCTAGCTATTTTGAAAGCCTTAGAATATTTGAAATGACAACTTGAGCCCAAGAGAGGAGTAACCTTAGAATGCCTTGTGAATTTCGGCCCTATTTAGAAACCCAGGCTCAATGGCTTTAGGACCATGACCCAACTCTTAGTCACTAGTTCCATGTGTCATGCATTTGTTGCACTATACATCTAGACTAGATAGTGAGATTAGGGGGAGAGATAAGTGTAGGGAAGCACCAAGAGGTGGCTTGCAAGCCTACCCTAGAGAAATTGCCACTTGTCAACATGCTAGAAACCTTCTAGATGGATCAAGGGACAAAAGGAACCTAGGAAGACTATGGGATTTTCTGCCAACCCACTTTCCCACATGCCTAGACCCTTGTTTTGGCCCAATTTCGAGTTCCAAGGTAGATATCTTGGGAAGGGAAACCTAGAGAAGTAGAATTGAGCTTTTCTAGAAGATTTGCATGGAAAACCAAAGGGAGAATATAAGATGTCAAAGTTTAGTCAGACTTAGCCAAGTGTCACGCATGCATTAACCTTCTAGGAGATTAGATGAATAGACTCTTATGTCAATGGACAAGTATGCCCTTAGGGTTTCGACTAACACACTCCCAAGCACCTCCACCACAAGCCACTTGTTCTTAGTGAAGAGTTCCAAGAAGATTTTGCATAGGGAAGACAAATATGAGATTTTCTAAAGGATTTACATTGGAACACCAAGTGAATTTCGAATTCCTAAGCCACATGCACACTCAGGGTTAATTTTTGACACTTTGCCATTTGTCATTCATGCATTAATAGAGGAAAAAGGCTCTCGAAGGGAGTGGAAGAGACAATGCACGAAAATTACCCTTATACCCCTAGGGTTTCGGCCATCACATTGCCACATGTCATGTTTTGAGTTTTCAAGAAGCATAAGGAAGTGGGAGAGTCACCTAGGGAACATGCATAGGAAGAAGAAGCTTGTTGCTTAAGGAAGAGTAAGGGACATGAATGGGAAAAGGAAGAGGCGCATGAGGAAAGGGAAGGAAGCATGGGGAACATGCACCCACATCCTGCATGCCTTTTGCCACTTGGAAAGCATGCACAAGTCTACAAGGTTCAAGCCTAGGGTTAGGATTTATCAAATGTCAATTTTGCCATAGAGATTCATTGAATCTGGACCATATGGGGGAGCATACCCAAGGAGCTTCTTAGGATTTCGAATTTTGACGAGATGTCATGCCACATGTCATTCATGCAAAGGATCTTTTGGATTTCCAAATGAGAGACAAATGAGGGGCTTTGACACATGGCATCCATGCAAGGATATTCTTAGATTTCCTAGGAAAAGTAAGGATGAGGGATATTTCAAATTTCCAAGGAGCTACGCCACTTGTTCCACATGCATCAGCAAGCACCACTTGTCCTACATGCATAAGAAAAGACACCACTTGTCCTTCATGCAATGGGTCACTAGCAACCAATGGGATTTTGTTGGAGAACTCTATATAAAGGGAGAAAAGTCACATGCCCAAGGGCTTTTCCTCTTTTGCCACTTTCGGATTCTACATGCTCTCACTCTCAACAAACAATTCTCTCATGTTCTCTTGAAGATTCTCACTCTTTCTTGTATTTTCTTTTCAACCAAACAAGAGGATTTCTTATTCAACGAGAGATTTCGGCACCACTAAGGATAGAGAAGGTAAGAATCAGTTTCCTCTTAGGTTTTGCACACACATGTCACTTTCTCAACCCGAAAATGAGATTCATATCTCATTAGACCTTAAGAATGATAGAACACCCATACTTTCTAATGTTTTCTTGGAAAATGACTTATTGAAGCCGATTAGAAAGGGGAGTTCATCATTCATGTTTTTCAGCCATTACATGTATCTTTGCTTATCTTAGGGTTTTGTTTTACCTTGTGAGCGAAATGAATAGTTTTTACCCAAAAACCCTAGAAGCCGAATTGTGGCGCCCCCAACTTCCATGTACGGACACACACGGAAATCGAGACACCCCGGGATGATGACAACACGGTCACGCACCCCATCGACATGTGCTGAGTGTGTGCAATGCAACACGTGTACAATAAAATACGCAGCGAAACGGTTAAGTCAAATAACTAAGTACCAGAGTTTAATACAATATCAGAGTACTGAAAATCCACATGTCAACATAATACAATTTTGTTTACAAAACAGCATCAAGTCAAATAAAATACAATATACAAAAGCAGGAATAATCTTCAACACAAATATAGCCATGTCCCTACTCCTCAGGCGGAGCCGCATCCTCGGGCTCAGCCTCATCAAAACCTGCATCAAAATCTACAGTCCCACAAAATGGAACCGCAGGTAAGTAAAACCCAAAAAGCTCAAAAATCATAAATATATTTAAACCACCAACGCTATGCATGCTCATGATGACCCAAGCGTAAAAAAAAACCGAGAAGACACATTTCTCGAAAAACACAATTTTCTCACTCACGCCAAAAANCCTCAGGCGGAGCCGCATCCTCGGGCTCAACCTCATCAAAACCTGCATCAAAATCTACAGTCCCACAAAATGGAACCGCAGGTAAGTAAAACCCAAAAAGCTCAAAAACCATAAATATATTTAAACCACCAACGCTATGCATGCTCATGATGACCCAAGCGTAAAAAAAAACCGAGAAGACACATTTCTCGAAAAACACAATTTTCTCACTCACGCCAAAAGCACCATTTGGCACAAAACTAAAACCAGGAATAATTCTTTAATTCCAATTTTAACCGTATGCACCATGGCCTCCCCTAGGGACCATCCACATACTCTGGCTTCCCATCTTCACCCCACGAGTAACGACCGTGCAAGTGATACATGAGTGATGCCTAGTTCCGCGCCTACCGCGTACATAGCCAGGCATCCTCTGACCCCCGCCAGCCCGAGGAGTTACAGAGTCAGATCGAGAGTGCTACCATCCCGTCCAAGTCCCGGGCAAAAGCCTCAGGGGACGACACTCAGTATATTCCGCTCCCGAGTATCCAGAGGAGCTCCACCNTCACCCCACGAGTAACGACCGTGCAAGTGATACATGAGTGATGCCCAGTTCCGCGCCCACCGCGTACATAGCCAGGCATCCTCTGACCCCCGCCAGCCCGAGGAGTTACAGAGTCGGATCGAGAGTGCTACCATCCCGTCCAAGTCCCGGGCAAAAGCCTCAGGGAACGACACTCAGTATATTCCGCTCCCGAGTGTCCAGAGGAGCTCCACTGAGATAATATCCCATCTCGGATTGGGGGTGATACACACGCACCCAAAAAGCCTTAAATATAATTCCTTAAAACACTCACACACCCACGCATGCGTGCACAATGCC